>CM033620.1:10309268-10403010 GCA_019453435.1 Rhinogobius similis | reverse complement strand
ATTGCCGCTATGCTATATTTCTTATTCTTCTTCTTCTTGACCAACCCCTATTTTTCACCCAGTGAACATTGACGAAGTCTCAGGAAAATTTGCACACCTCTCAAAATCGTGCCTCTGTACATTCTGGCTATTTCCGATTTTCAAAATTCAAAATATATGGCGCGTCAGTGCCCCCAAGTGTACAAAAAAAAAATGCATTACGGGATAGGAAAGTGCCAAAAAAAAATTGGATCGTAGAATCATAAAATGGCAGAGAGGTAGATAGTGACAAGACAAGCAAAAATATTATTACGGCAACACCGTCCGCCCAACCAATTGTCAGCCATATTGGATCTAAATTCGCTAAACATGACTCAGCAGTTTTTAAAAACTTGACTTTTCACGAACTCCTCCCAGGGCTGCTGTGCCGAACGAGCTGAAATTTGGTGAAAATGAAGTTGAGGAGTGTGGCATTAAAAGTTATCCAAATCAGCAACCTACGTTTCACGGTCTCTGTCTTGTGAAAGCCGCAAAATTTGCCCAGAATTCCTGAAATGTTCAAATTTTTAATTTTGCTCCCATTTCCACATATAAAGTCAGAATTGCATAAAATTTGAATCAGTTGTTAAACTCCATGCCTGAAACCTACTAGAAGTGAAAGAATTAAATTCCATGGCGTTAGCGCCTACAGATTAAAGCAAACTTTTATATGGGGAGCAAAAATTTAGTTTTTTAGAATTTTTTGAAATTTTGCACAAAATTCCATTTTGGCCTACCGATCAAAAAAGCCAATCAGACCCATGTCATATTTTGTACGGCAAAGCCGTACCAATGACCAAAACATCCCATGTTATTCCTATGGGAAAATCAAAATTTGCATATTTTTTTTACTACGCATTTTAACGAACTCCTCCTCGGGCGCAAGCCCGACCAACCTGAAATTTGGTGGACATCTTCCTGAGGAGTGGGGCACCAAAAGTTATCCAAATTATCAGGATAGGTATTACGGTCTCCGCTTGGCGAAGCCACACATTTTGCAAACATTTTACAAAAGACCGAAAAACCCCATGTTATTCCTATGGGAAAATCAAAATCTCTCAAATTTCACTTTGTACTTTAACGAACTGGTCCTCGGGCGTAAGCCCGATCAATCAGAAACTTGGTGACAATCATCCTGAGGAGGCACCAAAAGTTATCCAAATTATTAAGATAGGTATTATGTCTCCGATTGCGGCGTAAGCCGCAAACTTTGCCAACATTTTACAAAAGACAGAAAAACCCCATGTTATTCCTTTGGGAAAAACTCAAAGTCGCTCAAATTAAACTTTGTATTTTAAGGCAATCCTCCTCGGCGTAAGCCAGATTAACCTGAAATTTGGTGAAAATGATCTTGAGAGAGGGCCATCTAAAGTTATCCAGGATTTTAGCACAAGTATTACAGTCTTTTAGCAGCGGCGCAAACGACATTTTCAGTGAAATATGAGAAGTAGGAGGCGCGTAGCGCTCACGGATTCGGCAGCAGGTATTTTATGAGGAGGGAAATTGGGCGTAAGCGCCTCTGGCTGCTATGGGCGGCGGCGTGGCGCTGGCGAGAACCCGATCATTGCCGCTATGCGGCTATATTTATTATTATTATTATTATTATTCGAATGTGAGAGCGAGAGGAAGCGCGGGACGTTAAAACTAAACAATCGCGCTCACTTTACTGACATTATTTAGTCCCACGTGAGACAAAGTAAAACAGACCACAGATACACCTGGTATTATTATTATTAAAGTCGATGGGACGGGTTCTCGTGTTTGTCTAATTATGACTTGGTTCGGTGGGAGGGCACCTGTGGTAAACATTTTAATACTTTTACATCAGTCAGGACGCAGCTTGAGGAAATTGAGAAAAATAAAACTTTGAAATGACAGGAAGTAGTGCGGAGTTCTGAAACGGAATCCCTCTGTGATGTCATCAAACAGCGACTTGCCATCGAAAATACAACGAAAACTTAAAGGAACATGTTCAGCTGCAGTGACTTTTTGAGCTTTTAACCCTGTTCTAACAATGTTCCGTCATCATAAACACACCTGGAGTAGCATTCAGCTGCATTTACGCTGTTTTGAGGAATGTTTATGAGAAAATCCTCCCCCTCCGAGCGTCAAACACACTTCCTGCTGAACTCTCTTGATCCGGGACATATTTACAGATCATCTACATCATTTATCAGAGAATCTTGTGCTGTTTTTAGTCCGTAAATCATCGCTTAACTCGATCTGAGCATTTCTGCCTCTAAACACGATAACTGCAACATCAAATCCATACAATAACGCCTTTTCAGCGCTAACTTCACTAGATTGCGTATAGCACTGGCGCCATCTGCTGGGTGGATGCACTCATGTCATTTCAGACTGATAGCACAGATCATAGAATGAATAAGACACTTTTGTTTGTTTTTAAACATGAGATGCACATTTAAGGCACTCAAGAGCAGGTTTAAAGGCTAACAGTAAGTGAGTAGCTGTAAATTGTCTGTATTTTCAGTAAATTACAGTATCTTCAACGATTGACGATGACTTCTGGACAGAATCTAAACGTCTCGATCTTCAAACAGCGTCCGGATGACGACCCTGTGACCTTTTCTACGACGGAACACGCCTGGACGAACGAGGGATCACAGCGACTGTATTTCCAACAGTACGTCGTGTTTTGATGACATCACAGAGGGATTAGAGAACTCGGCTCTACTTCCTGTCATTTTAAACTTTAATTTTTCAAATCTTCTTCACAAACTGCAACTTCACAGATGTATAACTATGATAAATATTTACCACAGGTGCCCTCCCACCAAGTTTAAGTCATTATTAGAAAAACATGAGAATCTTCAAATGGACTTCAAAACTGTTTTTATAAAGCATTAACGAACATATTCTAGTTATAAACACCTGTATTTGAATGTACGTATGATAGATCTGTTTAATGCCAGACTGTGGAGCATTCCAGGCAAAGCAATACCATCGCCATGGAGACGAGCAGATGGCAGAGAGACGGCACAGTGTGTGTTCAAACAGCTCCGTCTGAAAACGGGAAAAATCTGCGGCGCTTTTGAAATCATAACTCCAGGTCACACTCCGCGCTTTTCTCTGACGGTGTGTGAAAGACGGCTGCTGTGTGTGACCTCCGACCTCTGACCTCCGACCTCCGACCTCTGACCTCTGACCTCCCCCGGCAGTTTTCCTCTGCGCACGAACAAAATGACCAAAGCAGCCGCTGGAGACGAGACGTGACCCGAGGAGAGGGTTTTTATCAAACTGTCATTTTAGTTTGAGAGAAACGAGCCGCGGAGAACCAGAACTAAACCAGAACTAAACCAGGACTAAACCAGGACTAAACCAGGACTAAAGCAGGACTAAACCAGGACTAAAGCAGGACTAAACCAGAACTAAACCAGGACTAAACCAGGACTAAACCAGGACTAAAGCAGGACTAAACCAGGACTAAAGCAGGACTAAACCAGGACTAAAGCAGGACTAAACCAGGACTAAACCAGAACTAAACCAGGACTAAACCAGGACTAAAGCAGGACTAAACCAGGACTAAAGCAGGACTAAACCAGGACTAAACCAGGACTAAACCAGGACTAAAGCAGGACTAAACCAGGACTAAACCAGAACTAAACCAGAACTAAACCAGGACTAAAGCAGGACTAAACCAGGACTAAACCAGAACTAAACCAGAACTAAACCAGGGCTAAACCAGGACTAAACCAGGACTCAAAGCAGGACTAAAAACCAGGACTAAAGCAGGACTAAACCAGGAACTAAAGCAGGACTAAACCGGAACTAAAACCAGGACTAAACCAGGACTAAACCAGGACTAAAGCAGGACTAAACCAGGACTAAAGCAGGACTAAACCAGGACTAAAGCAGGACTAAACCAGGACTAAACCAGAACTAAACCAGGACTAAACCAGGACTAAAGCAGGACTAAACCAGGACTAAAGCAGGACTAAACCAGGACTAAACCAGGACTAAACCAGGACTAAAGCAGGACTAAACCAGGACTAAACCAGAACTAAACCAGAACTAAACCAGGACTAAAGCAGGACTAAACCAGGACTAAACCAGAACTAAACCAGAACTAAACCAGGGCTAAACCAGGACTAAACCAGGACTAAAGCAGGACTAAACCAGGACTAAAACAGGACTAAACCAGGACTAAAGCAGGACTAAACCAGGACTAAACCAGGACTAAACCAGAACTAAACCAGGACTAAAACAGGACTGAACCAGGACTGAACCAGGACTGAACCAGGACTAAAGCAGGACTAAACCAGGACTAAAACAGGACTAAACCAGGACTAAACCAGGACTGAACCAGGACTAAACCAGGACTGAACCAGAACTAAACCAGGACTAAAACAGGACTAAACCAGGACTGAACCAGGACTGAACCAGGACTGAACCAGGACTAAACCAGGACTAAAGCAGGACTAAACCAGGACTAAACCAGGACTAAACCAGGACTAAACCAGGACTGAACCAGGACTAAACCAGGACTAAACCAGGACTAAACCAGGGCTGAACCAGGACTAAACCGGGACTAAACCAGGGACTAAAGCAGGACTAAACCAGGACTAAACCAGGGCTGAACCAGGACTAAACCAGGACTGAACCAGGACTAAAGCAGGACTAAACCAGGACTAAACCAGGACTAAACCAGGACTAAACCAGGGTGGTTCATTTTATTAAACACATTAATAACAAAAAACTTTATGGAAAAGATTTTGGAGATTGAAGATTTTGGTTTTCTTATTTTGTTTTTAAGTAAATTAGATCTGACTGAAAATTGGCCCAAAAAATCAAATGTTGTCTCTTTTTTTCCTTAAAATTTCAATAAATCAGTTTTAGAATTAGATATAGAAAAAATTCTTCAGTTCATTGTGTCAGATTCTTGTTGAGTCCAGATTGTACAGTTTGGTGTAGGATCTACTTTAAGGCTGATCTTTATGTCTCGAGGGACAAAAATGCATTTTAAGAAAACGTCCTTTGAAGTTACAATGTCCCAGAGAAATCTATGGATGAAGTGGATTCAATGGGACAATAAACATCTTTAGGAGTCGACTGCAGAGCGTGTCTTTAGTCGGGGCCTCAGGACGTCTCGGCCCCGGCGGCTGATCCTTAAAGACGGCCCTGGTCGAAGTGGCAGTTAGTTTTCCATTTTGGAAAACCACAGCGGCGTGGGTCGGATCCAGAGCTGAAAAGAAGAGAAGCGTCTGCAGAACGATCCGGACGATTAGGGAATAAAAGGCGAGTCGATGGTTATTGTATTGGTGTCATTTTGAAACGGTTTGGAGTAAAAACGGCAGGGTTCAGAGAGCGTTTGTGAAGTGAGTGAGGAGCAGAAAATGACTTTAAACGTTTCGCACACATTGTAGAGGTTTATGTGGAAACTGAGTGCACACAACGGGCTGTTGCTAACGGCGACGTCCAATAAGGATTCTGAAGGAGCTAAAGTTAAAATTTTTGGCGGATAGTGGTTGAAAGAGGCAAAGAAAGGAGCAGTTCATCTCAAAACGGTGTCTCATACGGTGCACTGTTTCACGTCAAACACCGTCCAAATGTCCAGGAGCATCTGATCTGAAGCAGCTCTGTCTCTTTCATTTTGTTAAATCACTACATTAAATCAAAAGATGGTTCTGAATGTTGAAGCTGTGGAGAGGAGTCCGCAGACTTCCATAGAAACTGTAGAAACTTACAACACACAACACACAAGCGCAGAGCATAGAACTATAATAAAACCTGGAAGATGGACCCAAGATGGCGCCCTGTTCCTCCCTGTGGCCTGAGCTCGTTGGTGCATGACCCCAAAAAAGTTTCGTACTTCCACATTTACTTCCTGATACGGAGGCGGCCATCTTTGCTGACCACAATCCCCCATGATGCTTTGAGGGAGCGACCACGCAGCTGCAAGTTTTTGTGTTAGCGTTAGCTTGTGTGATTGTAATTGTGTTCTTCATGTTTGATCAAATGTGTCTCCAGTCGAAGCTTTTTTGTAATCGAATTAATCGTTTCAGCGACATCGTAATTACTGAACGGAAACGCAAGAAAGAAAATCTCTGGACAGTTTGTAAAGTCTGTAAAGCACATTGAATTGCACTCTACAAATGTGTTTTCATGGAATTTTGATCGAGCTGAACACAACTGAGAGGATAAAAGATGAGGAGGAACAATGATAACATGGAGTGGAGCTCTTTGGTGCTTTTTGGGGTTTGGTCTGACTCCGCCCCCTGATGTTCTGGTTTGGTCTGACTCCGCCCCCTGATGTTCTGGTTTGGTCTGACTCCACCTCCTGATGTTCTGGTTTGGTCTGACTCCGCCCCCAGATGTTCTGGTTTGGTCTGACTCCGCCCCCTGATGTTCTGGTTTGGTCTGACTCCGCCCCCTGATGTTCTGGTTTGGTCTGACTCCGCCCCCTGATGTTCTGCTGTTGTAAATCTTCTGCCGAGTGAAAAACACCTCTGAGCGTTTGAATCTGGAGATGTATTTTACTGATTTAAACTCTGCACAAAATAAACTCCGTCTCCTCAAACTCTCTCTCTCTCTCCACTCTCTCCTCACTGCTCACCCTCTCCACCATCTACATCCCTCGCTCTCTTCTCTCTCTTTTCTCTCTTCTTTGTCTTTCTCGATCTGTCTCCCTTTCTCTTTGTCTCTTTTCTCTCTTTCTTTCGCTCTAGCTGTCTCCCTCTCTCTTCTCTTGCTCTCTGTCTCACTCTTTTCTCCCTCCTCTGTCTTTATCTGTCTCCCTCTCTCTCTTTTCTCTCTCTCTCTCTTTCTGTGTGTCTCTGTCTGCATTTCTCTGTCTCTTCCTCTCTCTCTCTTTTCTCTCTCTCTATCTGTCTCCCTCTCTGTCTTTTCACACACTCTCTCTCTCCCTTTTCTCTCTTTCTCTCTCCTCTGTCTCTGTCTTTCTCCCTCTCTATCTTTCTCTCTCTCCCTCTTTCTCTCTCTCTCTTCTCTCTATCTGTCTCTCTCTCTTTTCTCTCTCTGTCTGTGTGTCTCTCTCTCTCTCTTTCTCTCTCTCTCTCTCTCTCATACATTTTATTTTTTACAGTTTTTGTTTAATGCACAAAACAAAACTGCAGTCTTTTTTCTTAAAGGCGTCTCTGCAGACAGGGGGCGCTGTGGGGCACTCGTCCATTTGCTCAATTCTCTAATTTAATCTCCTTTCTACCCGTGACCCATCGAGGAAACTGTTGTGATTTTGGGCGCTACAAAAATAAATCGATTTGAAGTTAAAAACCCGGTTGAACTTTTGTAATATACTTGTTGAAGTCACTGGAACATTTTCAAACGAGGTTGGATTTCCTCTGAATACGGGGCCAAACTCTTTTCAGGGCCCGTTCCGGCACGTGGCCCAGGCCCCTCTGCCCCCCCTGACGCCGCCCCTGCTCTCCCCTCTCTCCCCGCTCTCCCCCTCTTCCTCCCCCGTGTCTCTCCTCTTAAACCTGATACGATCTTTACATCAGGGCCGTGTTTGGATTACACATTTGCTCTCGCAGATAAATGACTTCACAAACGCACAGAAAAACTCATTATTCTGGAGTTACAGGAGCCGCCGGAGGAGCAGGAGCTGGAGCCGCGGGACGAGCAGGAGCCGCCGTGGAAGCAGCACAAGAGTCTGATTCTGTGGAGTGTTCACGGCCGTGTTCTCAGCTGATGATATGTTTGATGTTTTGAGGTTTGATGATTGTGTTTGTGTGAAAAGCTTTGATAGAAACAGGTTTGAAAAGGATCCTCTCAGTCGGAGGCTTTGGTCCAGAGCCAGGACTTTTAACTGGATTAAAGCTCTTCACCTGGACTGGATCTGGACCCTCAGAACTCACCAGGACTGAGTCTGATTCAGCCCGAGGACTGGACCAGGACCAAACCGGAGCCAAGCTGGGGCTAAACCAGGACAAGACACTGAGCCTGAGCAACTGGAGGCCCAGGGGCCAAATAAGGCCCTCAGAGGGACATGATCCGGCCCTCAGTCCATCTCACAAAAATATAGAAAATGTATCTTTTGTTAGGTTTAGACCTGGTTTAGTCCTGGTTTAGACCTGGTTTAGTCCTGGTTTAGACCTGGTTTAGACCTGGTTTAGTCCTGGTTTAGTCCTGGTTTAGACCTGGTTTAGTCCTGGTTTAGACCTGGTTTAGTCCTGGTTTAGTCCTTGTTTAGTCCTGGTTCAGTCCTGGTTTAGTCCTGGTTTAGTCCTGGTTTAGTCCTTGTTTAGTCCTGGTTCAGTTCTGCAGATGTTACCTGTTACATGTTTTTCTAAAGCGTTGGATAAGTTTCTGTCCTTGAGGACAAAATCATCCGAAAAATCTATCTCTCTGTGAAATAAAGTTGAACTGTCCTGTATTATTATCTAATGACATAATATTATGTAATGACATAATATTATGTCATTAGATAGTATTATGTCAAATTTACACTTTACGTTTGTCTCAGATGTTCATTCAGTCCATGGCGCTGCATCATGTCATTCTGACACGTTTGTGCTTTGGTCTGTTTTATCCATGAATAAAACTCTCTCTGTTGTGTAACTCTGTGGTGTAACTCTGTATGGTGTAACTCTCTCTGTGGTGTAACTCTGTCTGGTGTAACTATCTCTGTCTGGTGTAACTCTGTGGTGTTACTCTCTCTGTGGTGTTACTCTCTCTGTGGTGTAACTCTGTGGTGTAACTCTGTCTGGCGTAACTCTCTCTGTGGTGTAACTCTGTGGTGTAACTCTGTCTGGTGTAACTCTCTCTGTGGTGTAACTCTATCTGTGGTGTAACTCTATCTGTGGTGTAACTCTATCTGTGGTGTAACTCTCTCTCTAGTGTAACTCTCTCTCTGGTGTAACTCTCTCTGTGGTGTAACTCTATCTGTGGTGTAACTCTCTCTGTGGTGTAACTCTATCTGTGGTGTAACTCTATCTGTGGTGTAACTCTCTCTCTGGTGTAACTCTATCTGTGGTGTAACTCTATCTGTGGTGTAACTCTCTCTCTAGTGTAACTCTCTCTCTGGTGTAACTCTCTCTGTGGTGTAACTCTATCTGTGGTGTAACTCTGTGGTGTAACTCTATCTGTGGTGTAACTCTATCTGTGGTGTAACTCTCTCTCTGGTGTAACTCTATCTGTGGTGTAACTCTCTCTGTGGTGTAACTCTATCTGTGGTGTAACTCTATCTGTGGTGTAACTCTCTCTCTGGTGTAACTCTATCTGTGGTGTAACTCTATCTGTGGTGTAACTCTATCTGTGGTGTAACTCTCTCTCTAGTGTAACTCTCTCTCTGGTGTAACTCTCTCTCTGGTGTAAATCTGTGGTGTAACTCTGTGGTGTAACTCTCTCTGTGGTGTAACTCTATCTGTGGTGTAACTCTATCTGTGGTGTAACTCTGTGGTGTAACTCTGTGGTGTAACTCTATCTGTGGTGTAACTCTGTGGTGTAACTCTCTGTTGTGTAACTCTCTCTGTGGTGTAACTCTGTGGTGTAACTCTCTCTGTGGTGTAACTCTGTGGTGTAACTCTATCTGTGGTGTAACTCTGTGGTGTAACTCTGTGGTGTAACTCTCTGTTGTGTAACTCTCTCTGTGGTGTAACTCTGTGGTGTAACTCTCTCTGTGGTGTAACTCTGTGGTGTAACTCTCTCTGTTGTGTAACTCTATCTGTGGTGTAACTCTGTGGTGTAACTCTATCTGTGGTGTAACTCTATCTGTGGTGTAACTCTCTCTGTGGTGTAACTCTCTCTGTGGTGTAACTCTGTGGTGTAACTCTATCTGTGGTGTAACTCTCTCTGTGGTGTAACTCTGTGGTGTAACTCTATCTGTGGTGTAACTCTCTCTGTGGTGTAACTCTGTGGTGTAACTCTATCTGTGGTGTAACTCTGTGGTGTAACTCTCTCTGTGGTGTAACTCTGTGGTGTAACTCTATCTGTGGTGTAACTCTGTGGTGTAACTCTCTCTGTGGTGTAACTCTGTGGTGTAACTCTCTCTGTGGTGTAACTCTGTGGTGTAACTCTCTCTGTGGTGTAACTCTATCTGTTGTGTAACTCTATCTGTGGTGTAACTCTCTCTGTGGTGTAACTCTCTCTGTGGTGTAACTCTATCTGTGGTGTAACTCTCTCTGTGGTGTAACTCTGTGGTGTAACTCTCTCTGTGGTGTAACTCTGTGGTGTAACTCTCTCTGTGGTGTAACTCTGTGGTGTAACTCTCTCTGTGGTGTAACTCTCTCTGTGGTGTAACTCTATCTGTGGTGTAACTCTCTCTGTGGTGTAACTCTATCTGTGGTGTAACTCTATCTGTGGTGTAACTCTCTCTGTGGTGTAACTCTATCTGTGGTGTAACTCTATCTGTGGTGTAACTCTGTGGTGTAACTCTCTCTGTGGTGTAACTCTGTGGTGTAACTCTCTCTGTGGTGTAACTCTGTGGTGTAACTCTATCTGTGGTGTAACTCTGTGGTGTAACTCTATCTGTGGTGTAACTCTCTCTGTTGTGTAACTCTCTCTGTTGTGTAACTCTGTGGTGTAACTGTATCTGTGGTGTAACTCTGTGGTGTAACTCTGTGGTGTAACTCTGTGGTGTAACTCTGTGGTGTAACTCTATCTGTGGTGTAACTCTGTGGTGTAACTCTATCTGTGGTGTAACTCTATCTGTGGTGTAACTCTCTCTGTTGTGTAACTCTATCTCTGGTGTAACTCTCTCTCTGGTGTAACCCTGAGATTGGCCACTGAGAGCCGAATGCAGAGCTGCTCTGCTCTGTGACTCCGCCCCTGCTCTGTGACTCCGCCCCTGCTCTGTGACTCCGCCCCCTGTGACTCTTTGCTCTGTTGTGTACGCTCAGACACTCACCGTCTTCGCTGAAGTCGTCCACCAGGATGATTTCATGAATGAGATGAACGGGAGTCCGGTTCAACACGCTGTGAACGAGACAGACGTGAGTTTAGTTCAAAAGCAAAGTACTGACATATAACACACACTTCACAACATCTTTAAAATGTGCTCAAGTTCCTGGGGCAGACTGACAGAAGAGGCTGCCAGTCATGAAAAATATACTTTTTCTTAGTTTTAGGTCATACATTCTTCTTTATAGAAAGCCTCGTGGTTAAATAATGATCAGTGGCTGTGTCCATGTGGTGCAGTGACACAAACAGTTTAATTCTGCATAAAATATAAACCGCTGCAGTGTTTTTAAGGTGAACGAGCGTCGGACGATACAAACAGAAGCTCGTGACATGGTCAGACAGAGACACCTGTGAGCTGTATTTTATTTCATTTCAGACACTTTCACATTTGATCAAACATGAAGAACACAGTTACAATCACACAAGCTAACGCTAACACAAAAACTTGAGAGCTGCGTGGTCGCTCCCTCAAAGCATTATGGGGGATTGTGGTCACACGGTGTTCCTAAAGCAAAGATGGCCGCCTCCATAAAGCAAAGATGTCCGCCTCCGTATCAGGAAGTAACGCGGAAGTAAAGAACTTTTTTGGGGTCATGACATGGATGTATTAAAAGAACTGGATAAGCCCCGCCCCCTCTGCCTTTGGTCCCAGATTGATTAGTGGTCGTGTGAGGTACTGCAGCCTCTTGGGCCCAGCCTTTTTCTAAAATGTCACATTATAATTGCACACAGGACTTAATTATTATTGGTATTTAAATGAAATAGAAGGAAATGTTCTTTTCTACCGTTTCTAAAATCACCGAAATTACCGTTTTTATATGAAGTGGGGGATTGTCGTCATGTGGCGCCCTAAAACAAAGATGTCAGCCTCCGTATCAGGAAGTAAATACGGAAGTAAGAAACTTTTTTTGGGGTCATGCAACAATGAGCTCAGGCCACAGGGAGGAACAGGGCGCCATTTTGAGCTCATCGTCCAGTTTTAGTTATAGTTCTATGGGTAAACTGTCTTTTTATTTTCCGTGGTAATGTCACTTTTTGATGACATCACAGAGAGGTTCCATTTTAGAACTTCCTGTAATTTTTATTTTTCAAAATTTCTTCCCAAATTGCAACGTAACAGATGTAAAACTATAAATAATAATATACCACAGGTGGCCTTCAGAAAACTTTTGTCATAATTAGAACATTTTGAGAACCTAAAATATAGACTTTAACTGTTTTTTTTTTTCAATCTGTTCAGAAAGAAGCTATTTCTTCTTCATCTCTGCATCAAACTGCACTGATTTTTTCCCTGTAATTGATATTTTCTTGTCACTTTCCATGTATTTTTCTTTGATTTACTCTGTTCGATTTGTGTCAGAGTTACAGCAGCAGCAGCAGCAGGAGCACGATGGGATTGAAATGTAACTTTACAAATATATTTCCCCAAAAGTCGTCACATTCTGAGTCTGAACACGCCGCAAACTCCTTCTCTTCATTTTGGATCCCTCCCAGAGAGCTTTAATGGCCCTGTCTCCCCCGTCTCCCCCCTCTCTCCCTCTCTCTCCCTCTCTCTCTCGTGCAGACGGAGGCGGACATATTGGAAATGTCAGGTAAAAAGGCGCTTATGGAAATGAGGCGGAGGTGAGGCGTTTTCATTAAAAACCACACACACACATCAAAAATTCATAAAGTCCAAGAGAAATATCACAAATGAGAAAATGGGTTTTGTTCTTTCGGCTGCGAGCGGCAATAAAGGCCCCGAGAACGGGATTATAATCCAACAGGAAATAAAGACAGGGCCGGGATTAAAGACACGAGCGGGATTAAAGATGGACTGAAACTGGACCCAAGAAGGACCAAAGGAGGACTGATCAAGGACTAAACCAGGACTAAAGCAGGACTGAACAAGGACTAAACCAGGACTAAACCAAGGACTAAACCAAGGACTAAACCAGGACTAAACCAGGACTAAACCAGGACTAAACCAGGACTAAACCAGGACTAAACCAGGACTAAACCAGGACTAAACCAAGGACTAAACCAGGACTAAACCAGGACTAAACCAAGGACTAAACCAGGACTAAACCAAGGACTAAACCAGGACTAAACCAAGGACTAAACCAAGGACTAAACCAGGACTAAAGCAGGATTAAAGCAAGACTAAACCAGGACTAAACCAAGGACTAAACCAGGGCTAAAGCAAGAGCTAAACAAGGACTAAACCAGGACTAAACCAGGACTAAACCAGGACTACACCAGGACTGAAAAAGGACTGAACCAGGACTAAACCAGGACTACACCAGGACTGAAAAAGGACTGAACCAGGACTAAATCTTAAAACGAAAAACTAAGAAGGACAGACACAGGATTAAACCAGAACTAAAGCAGGTGTTAGGACCAAACCAAGACCAGAGCCACATGAACTAAAGACTAAACCAGAGGGTTTAAACCAGATCAATCCAGGAATACAATCAGGAACAACAGGAAAAGTGAAGGCCCTGGTCCCAGTCCTGGTCTGGTCCTGGTCCTGGCCCTGGTCCTGGTCCTGGTCCTGGCCCTGGTCCTGGTCCCGGTCCCAGTCCTGGTCCTGGTCCTGGCCCTGGCCCTGGTCCTGGTCCTGGTCCTGGTCCTGGTTCTGGTCCTGGCCCTGGTCCCGGTCCTGGTCCCGGTCCCGGTCCCGGTCCTGGTCTGGTCCTGGTCCTGGTCCTGGTCCTGGTCCTGGTCCTGGTCCGGGTCCTGGTCCTGGCCCTGGTCCTGGTTCTGGTCCTGGCCCTGGCTGTAGCTCTGGTCCTGGTCCTGGTCCCGGTCCCAGTCCCGGTCCTGGTCCTGGTCCTGGTCCTGGCTCTGGCCCTGGTCCTGGTCCTGGTCCTGGTCCCAGTCCTGGCCCTGGCCGTAGCTCTGGTCCCGGTCCCAGTCCCAGTCCCAGTCCTGGTCCTGGTCCTGGTCCTGGTCCTGGTCCCGGTCCTGGTCCCAGTCCTGGTCCTGGCAGGTTTGAGCACAGACTGGACCCGGAGCAGATGCAGAGGATTATAGACGGTTTAATGGACAAATGCTTTGAGTTTCAAACCCAGAGTCTGAGGCGTTTGTGTCGTTCAGTGAAACGACGGCTGTAAACGACGTTTGTGTGAAAAGCTTCGACAGAAACAGGTTTGAAAAGGATCCTCTGAGTCACAGGCTTTGAACCAGAGCCAGGACTTTTAACTGGACTCAAGCTCTGAACCAGGACTGAACCAGGACTGAACCAGGACCGAACCAGGACTGAACCAGGACCGAACCAGGACCGAACCAGGACCGAACCAGGACCGAACCAGGACTGAACCAGGACCGAACCAGGACCGAACCAGGACCGAACCAGGACCGAACCAGGACCGAACCAGGACTGAACCAGGACTAACGCAGGACCGAACCAGGACCGAACCAGGACCGAACCAGGACTAAACCAGGACCGAACCAGGACTGAACCAGGACCGAACCAGGACCGAACCAGGACCGAACAAGGACTAAAGCAGGACTGAACCAGGACTGAAGCAGGACCGAACCAGGACCGAACAAGGACCGAACCAGGACCAAACCAGGACCAAACCAGGACCGAACCAGGACCGAACCAGGACTAAAGCAGGACTGAACCAGGACTGAACCAGGACTAAACCAGGACTGAAACAGGACTAAACCAGGTTTAAACCAGGTCTAAATGAGAACTATCCCAGAATCAAACCAGGTCTTAACTAGTGCTGAACCAGAACTAAACCACTGAACAAAATTTCACACAAAACTCCAAAACTGGGCCAGACAACATGATTGGCTGCACACCGTTTGGAAAGAAATAACAGAAATCAATGGCTTCCTATAATCACCAATAAGCTTCTTACACCTCAACCAGAAATGAATGGACTGGTTTCATGTCATTTGTGAGGACTGGAGTTGAATAGTGGTGTTTAAAACCATCATTCAACAAAATCAAGTTGTTCAGGAATTATTTATTGTCAAATGATCACTATTGTGTAATGTATGTGGATGTTGGCCCTTGTTTACAGTCCGGTTGAACAAATGGGCAAATGTGGAGTACAATCTTCTCTGACAGGTTCGACGACACATTTCACTAAAACGGCGTAAACATGATTTATATTCAAGATTTTACTAAACGTTTTGCCCATTTGTTCCCAGTTTGACAGTTTGAGGTGATTCCACAACTGTTACCACAGCAACCAGACTGTAAACAAGGGCCAACATCCACATCGACCTCATTCCGCCCACTTTTGCCTCTTTCTGCCACAGATCGCACTCCTGTAGTAAATTACATTATATAAAGTGGATTGATTTGTGTAAAATGTTTAATGAACACGACCAAAAACACATCAAAATGCACCGATTTCCTGAAAACGTCTTTTTAGTCCGAGTAGAACTTATTTTCTGTTGAGCTCGTCTGCTCCGTGTGAACTACAACGGAAACAAGACGACGGCGCGTACGGCAACTTCAGGACTTCAATAATTATGATTTGACAAATAATAATACCTGATAACACCTTTATTTCGTTGAATGATCGTTTAAACTGTCAGAAAAATGTGTCAGTCGTGTGTAAATTGTCTGTATTTTCATTTGTACGTCGCATTTTGATGACATCACAGAGGGATTCTGTTTTACAACTCAGCACTACTTCGTGTAATTTTAAACCTTTATTTTTCAACATTTCTTCACAAACTGCAACTTTACAAATGTAAAACTATAATAAATAATTGCCACAGGTGCCCTCCCGTCAAACTAAGTCAGAATTAGAACATTTTGAGAACCTTCATATAGACTTTAAAAACAATCATGTTCACTGCGTTTTGTTGAAATGTGTGGTCTAACTTTAAAGGTCACATATTCTGCTACAGTGACTTTTTTGAGCTTTTCGTCAGCATTTCCGTCATCAAATCAGTAACACTGAGTTGCATTCACGCTGTTTTGAGGAATGTTTATTAGAAAACCCGTCCCCTCCGATCGTCAAACACACTTCCTGCTGAACTCCTTCTGTCCGGGACGTATTTTCAGACTCCATGCATCACTTATCTGAGAATATTCCGCTTTTTTTAGTCCTTAAATCATCGCTAAAGTCGTTCTGAGCATTTAAGCCTCTAAACACGAGAACTGCTGCAGCAAATCCGCTCAATAACTTCTTTTCAGCGCTAACTTCTCTAGATTGTATACAGCGCTGGTGCCATCTGCAGGCTGGATGGACTCAGTAAATGTCATTTCATAGTGACTGATAAAAAAAAAGTCACTGGATTATTAAGAAACTTCTATTTTGTTTTAAAACATGAGATGGCACATTCAAGGCACTCAAGAGCACGTTTAAAGGCTAATAACGATACGAAAAATGCAGAATATCTTTCCTTTAAACGATAAACGCGACATTCAGATCTGAATTCCGCCTTTCTCCTCCTCAGACCTCCACCTCGGTCTGGATCTGGCGCGGCGGATGAGAGCGCGGCGACACAAGCGCAGACGGCGAGCTGCGGTTTTGTGCGCGCAGATACGGGCCGGCTGCCAGTGCGAGATAGGGCCGCCCCAACACTGAGCCCATTCACGGGGAGAGGGGGAGCGAGCGGGGGAGGCGCGGGGGAGGCGCGGGGGATTAAGGAGAGGAATATTGTGACGAGACCAAGGTCTGAAAAGGATAAATCCCAAATATGACAGCGGCAGAGCGACCGGTGTGTGGATATTAAAACTCAGACGGAGCGGATCAGAAACATTTAAGCAACTTTATGAATTAGACGTACAGGAGAGAGGATTATTATTATTATTATTATTATTTCTAATTGAGAGGATGTTTTCTGTAGCTCGTGGTCTTTCCTTACATTAAATTGTGTATAATATTGTGAATGTTGGTTTGAAGATGTACAAACTTTGTCGTTTATCGTAAAGAATTAGACAAAAAGAGCTGAAGTAAAAGTAGAAGAGACAAAAAAGAGGAACATTTTATATGTAATTTAAAGTGCAAATTTAAAAAGCGTATGACAGGTTCTCATGGTTTTTCTAATTTTTACTTTATTTGGTGAATTAATACCAGTAAAGTGAGAACGACGTGACTAAAAGCAGCAAAATCATGGGGAAAAAATGAAAAAAAAACTTAACTAAAAGCAACAAAATCATGACTAAAAAGGACAAAAACGCGACTAAAAGTGAAAAAATCATGAAAAAACAAAACAAAACGTGACTAAAAGCAACAAAATCATGGCTAAAAATGACAGATGCAACTAAAAGTGACAAAAGCACATTTAAATGTGACAAACAGAACTAAACGCGACTAAACTGCGAATAAAAGCGACAAAATCATGGCTAAAAATGACAAAGACCCGACTAAAAGTGATAAAAAGCTTCATGTGTATAATTCTTTATTTACCTCCGTCCCGCCTGTTTTACGTCCGTCCCGCCCCGCCTCTTTTACCTCCGCCCCGCCTCTTTTACGTCCGTCCCGCCTGTTTTACGTCCGTCCCGTCCCGCCTGTTTTACCTCCGTCCCGCCTGTTCTACGTCCGTCCCACCTGTTTTACGTCCGTCCCACCTGTTTTACGTCCGTCCCACCTGTTTTACGTCCGTCCCGCCTGTTTTACCTCCGTCCCGCCTGTTCTACGTCCGTCCCACCTGTTTTACGTCCGTCCCGCCTGTTTTACATCCGTCCCACCTGTTTTACGTCCGTCCCGCCTGTTTTACGTCCGTCCCGCCTGTTTTACGTCCGTCCCGCCTGTTTTACGTCCGTCCCGCCTGTTTTACGTCCATCCCGCCTGTTTTACCTCCGTCCCGCCTGTTCTACATCCGTCCCGCCTGTTCTACGTCCGTCCGGTCCCGCCTGTTTTACCTCCGTCCCGCCTGTTCTACGTCCGTCCCGCCTGTTCTACGTCCGTCCTGCCTGTTCTATGTCCGTCCTGCCTGTTTTACGTCTGTCCCGCCTGTTTTACGTCCGTCCCGCCTGTTTCACGTCCGTCCCACCTGTTCTACGTCCGTCCCGCCTGTTCTACGTCCGTCCTGCCTGTTTAACGTCCGTCCCGTCCCGCCTGTTTCACCTCCGTCCCGCCTGTTTCACCTCCGTCCCGCCTGTTCTACATCCGTCCCGCCTGTTTTACGTCCGTCCCGCCTGTTTCACCTCCGCCCCGCCTGTTTTACGTCCGTCCCGCCTGTTTCACCTCCGTCCCTCCTGTTCTACGCCCGTCCCGCCTGTTTCACGTCCGTCCCGCCTGTTCTACCTCCGTCCCTCCTGTTTTACGTCCGTCCCGTCCCGCCTGTTTTACCTCCGTCCCGCCTGGTCTACGTCCGTCCCACCTGTTTTACGTCCGTCCCACCTGATTTACGTCCGTCCCGCCTGTTTTACATCCGTCCCACCTGTTTTACGTCCGTCCCACCTGTTTTACGTCCGTCCCGCCTGTTTCACGTCCGTCCCGCCTGTTTTACGTCCGTCCCGCCTGTTTTACGTCCATCCCGCCTGTTTTACCTCCGTCCCGCCTGTTCTACATCCGTCCCGCCTGTTCTACGTCCGTCCGGTCCCGCCTGTTTTACCTCCGTCCCGCCTGTTCTACGTCCGTCCCGCCTGTTCTACGTCCGTCCTGCCTGTTCTATGTCCGTCCCGCCTGTTTTACGTCTGTCCCGCCTGTTTTACGTCCGTCCCGCCTGTTTCACCTCCGTCCCTCCTGTTCTACGCCCGTCCCGCCTGTTTCACGTCCGTCCCGCCTGTTCTACCTCCGTCCCTCCTGTTTTACGTCCGTCCCGTCCCACCTGTTTTACCTCCGTCCCGCCTGTTCTACCTCCGTCCCGCCTGTTTTACATCCGTCACCTCCGTCCCGCCTGTTCTACGTCCGTCCCGCCTGTTCTACGTTCGTCCCGCCTGTTCTACGTCCGTCCCGCCTGTTTAACCTCCGTCCCGCCTGTTCTACGTCCGTCCTGCCTGTTTTACGTCCATCCCGCCTGTTTAACCTCCATCCCGCCTGTTTTACATCTGTCACGTCCGTCCCGCCTGTTTTACGTCCGTCCCGCCTGTTTCACGTCCGTCCCGCCTGTTTTACGTCCGTCCCGCCTGTTTTACCTCCGTCCCGCCTGTTTTACGTCCGTCCCGCCTGTTTTACGTCCGTCCCGCCTGTTTCACGTCCGTCCCGCCTGTTCTACGTCCGTCCCGTCCCGCCTGTTCTACCTCCGTCCCGCCTGTTCTACCTCCGTCCCGCCTGTTTCACCTCCGTCCCGCCTGTGTTTCTCAGACTGGACTCGTGTCTTAAGCTCCTCCCTCTGGTGTCTGACTAAAGCGTCGTGTGTTCGCTCTGTGGGACGTGTCTTAAGCTCCTCCCTCTGGTGTCTGACTAAAGCGTCGTGTGTTCGCTCTGTGGGACGTGTCTTAAGCTCCTCCCTCTGGTGTCTGACTAAAGCGTCGTGTGTTCGCTCTGTGGGACGTGTCTTAAGCCCCTCCCTCTGGTGTCTGACTAAAGCGTCGTGTGCTCGCTCTGTGGGACGTGTCTTAAGCCCCTCCCTCTGGTGTCTGACTAAAGCGTCGTGTGTTCGCTCTGTGGGACGTGTCTTAAGCTCCTCCCTCTGGTGTCTGACTAAAGCGTTGTGTGTTCGCTCTGTGGGACGTGTCTTAAGCCCCTCCCTCTTGTCTGACTAAAGCATCGTGTGTTCGCTCTGTGGGACGTGTCTTAAGCTCCTCCCTCTGGTGTCTGACTAAAGCGTCGTGTGCTCGCTCTGTGGGACGTTCCTGTGGATGTTTCTGAGTCACTGAGCTGAGAGCCTTCACTCGCTCCGCCTCGTGCTCCACCACAGTGTTTCCGTCTCAGGTGCTCAGTACATTGTGCTCTTCGCTCCGGTGCACTTTGTCTTTCACGTGTGCAGAGCTTTATTTGATCCACACCACGTTATTCTCCTTCAGCCTGGTGTCGGCGAGGTCCTCTTCTACACGGAAAATAATGAATGTCTAGCTAAAATGTGTTAAGTGTTTGTGTTGAAAAAAACAGCACATTTAATTTCCAGAGTAGAAAGATCAGGTTTTTTTTTTTTCTATAACACACCATGGACAACATACAATTTTCTAGCCTTAAAGTTGTATTTTAGCTTAAAAAGAATCTAATTTATGGAATAGAATCTAATGTATCTCCAGATAAAATGAAAAATGATTGTGGGCTCAACATTTCTGTGAGTATTTTTCCAGTAAAACCCATAAATCTGGATTGTTCCTTCATCAAAAATGCAAAGAGTTGATCATAATTTCCTCAAACATGATGTAAAATACAATAATAAATGTGTTTAAAGCAGCTCTGATGTCACTCACATGAGTCTGAGGCTTTTACTGACACTAAATCATCTACATTTGTCATATTTTGTGATATTCTGAGGTTTATAGTTTCCACATGAAAGTCTGTGTGTTGAGAGCAAACTGACCAAAAAAACAAACATATCTATAGAAAAAGATGAGTTTCGCCTGTCGAGTCTCGCCTTAAACACTTGAGTGACGTCTGTTTTTGCTCAAACCAAAGCAAACGTTGAACCAGAGCCACATCAGGACTGACTCTTAAAGGGCGCAGCACAGGTTTGTATTTTATAATTTTGACTCTATTCAGTGCATTAATACCTGCTGTAAAAATAAATTGTAGTTTTACACCAATCAGGAGCTGTTTGTGGAGAAAAGTTGAAAAATCTGTTGAAAATTACAGGAAGTAAACAAACTGATGACATCACACTGTGGAGACAAAGGTTATGCATAATTTACACAAAATAAACTACTTTTCTGACCCTTTAAACATTGATTCAACAAAATAAAGATGTTCATGTATTTTCTTTGTCAAATATAAATCTGTGACATTAGCTGAGTTTTGGTGCAGTGTACAGGATGTTTCTTGGTAGTTTCCCAGTGTGATGTCATCATTTACAACCAGGAAGTAAAATTAAAACCTAAAAAAGAATAAACTGAGGTAAAATTTGTGAAGATTTTAACATAATTTTAAATATATTTATCTTAACTGTGTTTTAGTGAAATGAGTCCGACCCTCAGAGGCGCTTTAAGTTTCACTGCTCTTTGTCTCAAAGGCAGGGTGTCTGTGCAGAGCGCAGGACCGCACCTGTGCAGGGTGTCTGTGCAGAGCGCAGGACCGCACCTGTGCAGGGTGTCTGTGCAGAGCGCAGGACCGCACCTGTACAGTGTGTCTGTGCAGGACCGCACCTGTGCAGGGTGTCTGTGCAGAGCGCAGGACCGCACCTGTGCAGGGTGTCTGTGCTCTTCAGGCTCAGACCCACAGCTGGTGCTGGTGCTTCCTGAACACCTCTGGGCGCCTCTTAAAGGGCCCATGACAGGTGAAAATACACATTTAACTAAAATGCAGTTAAGATTAATATATTCAAATTTCTACTGAAATCTGTACACATTTTACCCTCGTTTAGCTATTTTTTAGGTTTGAAATTTTACTTCCTGGTTGTAAAGTATGACATCATACTAGGAAATCACCATAGCAACCACACTGTACACTGGGCCAAAACTCATCGAATGTCACAGATTTTGTTAACTTGACGAAGAGAAATGCATATGAACACCTTTATTTTGTAGAATCAATGTTTAAAGGGTCAAAAAGGTAGTTTATTTTGTGTAAATTATGCATAACCTTTGTCTCCCCAGTGTGATGTCATCAGTTTATTTACTTCCTGTAATTGTCAACAGATTTTTCAACTTTTCTCCACAAACAGCGACCTCATTGGTGTGAAACTACAATTTATATTTACAAGAGGCATTAATACACGGAATAAAGTCAAAATTAGAAAATCATAAAAACCTGTCACACGCCCTTTAAAGCTTCTTATTGACCTGGGTTTGGGTCCAGCTCTGACTCAAATTCACATTGAAGTTGACATTGTTTTGGGTTTTATTTTCGGTCTGTGTTTCCTTTGTGTCTTGAGTGTTACGCTGTTTGGTTTTGTACATTTCTGAGTGGGACGTGTGGAACATTCACCTCCTTTGGTTTGAGGATAAATCAATCAATCAATAATAAAATATCATCTGTATTTGGATGTGCTGCCGCCTCCGGGAACGACTCAACAAAGGTTCAAACTCAGCGCTGAAGCCGCCGCCGATAAAAGAGTAACGGACTATTTTTTCCGCTAAAGTTAAATAAAACCCTTTGGTCTCTTCGTCGTTTTCTGCTCCAGCTGCCTCCTCCGCGCCCTCGTCTTCTTCTCTTTCTGCTCTGACACCGCTGCACTTTTCTCACGCCATTACACTCCCGCCGCCGCTTCAGACGCACCCCTCGCTCCCCCCTGTCCTCCCCCCCTCGTCCTCCCCCTCTCTGCTTTTTCGTCGTCTAAACGGAGACGGGCCTCGGGCGTGAAAAGCGCGTGGACGGACCGAGCCGGCGGCGACCAAAACGGACCAGAACGTTAAGCGTTTCACACGGCGGGAAAGAAGTTTAATAACGTGTCACGGAAAGACTGTTCAGCGGTAAAAGCATTTTAGCATTTTGTTCTAAGTGCTGCGTCAAAAGAGAGAGAGAGAAGAGACAGAGAGAAGACGGGGGGAGAGAGAGAGAGGAGAGAGGGAGAGAGAGAGAATGAAGAGAGAGAGAGGGAGAGAGAAGATGGGGGGAGAGAGAGAAGAGAGAGGGAGAATGAAGAGAGAGAGAGAGGGAGAGAGAGATAATGAAGAGAGAGAGAGAGAGAAGACGGGGGGAGAGAGAGGGAGGAGAGAGGGAGAGAGAGAGAATGAAGAGAGAGAGAGGGAGGAGAGAGGGAGAGAGAGAGAGAATGAAGAGAGAGAGAGGGGAGAGAGGGGAGAGAGAGGGAGAATGAAGAGAGAGAGAGAGAGATAATGAAGAGAGAGAGAGGGGAGAGAGAGGGAGAATGAAGAGAGCGAGAGAGAGAGAATGAAGATAGAGAGAGGGGAGAGAGAGAATGAAGAGAGAGAGGGAGAGAATGAAGAGAGAGAGAGAGAATGAAGAGAGAGAGAGAAGAGAGAGGGGAGAGAGAGAGAGAGAGAATGAAGAGCGAGAGAGAGAGAGGGAGAATGAAGAGAGAGATAGAGAGAGAGAATGAAGAGAGAGGGGAGAGAGAGAGAGGGAGAATGAAGAGCGAGAGAGAGAGAGAGAGAATGAAGAGAGAGGGGAGAGAGAGAATGAAGAGAGAGAGGGAGAAGAGAGAGAGAGAATGAAGAGAGAGGGGAGAGAGAGAATGAAGAGAGAGAGAGAGAGAGAGAAAGAGAGAGAGAGAGAGAATGAAGAGAGAGGGGAGAGCGAGAATGAAGAGAGAGAGGGAGAAGAGAGAATGAAGAGAGAGGGGAGAGCGAGAATGAAGAAAGCGAGGGAGAAGAGAGAATGAAGAGAGAGGGGAGAGAGAGAATGAAGAGAGCGATAGAGAGAGATAATGAAGAGAGAAGAGAGGAAAGAGAAAAGAGAGAGGGGAAAGAGAAGAGAGGAAAGAGAGAAGAGAGAGTGGGGAGAAAGAGAGAGAAGAGAGGAAAGAGAGGGAGAAGAGAGAGGGGGGAGAAAGAGAGAGAAGAGAGGAAAGAGAGGGAAGAGAAAGAGAAGAGAGAGATGGAGTGAAGAGAGGGAGAAGAGAGAGGGGGGAAAGAGGATATAAGAAGAGAGAGAAGAGAGGGAGAAGACAAAGAGGGGAGATAGAGAGGAAAGAGAAGAGAGGGAACAAAGGGAGAAGAGAGAAACAGATAGAGACAGAGAGAGAGAAGAGAGAGGATAATAACACTAATCTTGTGTTTCACTCTGGAGTCTGAACTCTGACGTCTCTCTCTCTAACGTCCCTCTCTTTCTCTCTTGCTCCTCTTTTCTCTGACTCTCTTCACCCTCTGGTTCTAAAAGAGAGAGAATCCATGAGTTCTGTCTCTGAGAATCATCGACGTCAAAACTGTATTTATTACCTCAAGAATTTTAACAAAACTTGACCAGAACCTTCAGACGAGAGAAACAACAAACTCATCAATTTGTGCTGGAAAAAAACAACACATTAGTTAACAGGTTATAAAAGGTCAGTTTGCTTTTCTACAAAAAACGATGAACAAAATATTATTTTCTGGCCTTAAAATTGTATATTAGCTTCAATATAGTCTATTTATGGAACAGTATCTAATATATCTCAAGATAACATGACAAATGACTGTGGGCTCAACATTTCTGTGAGTATTTTTCCAGTAAAACCCATAAATCTGGATTGTTCTTCATCAAAAATGCAAAGAGTTGATCATAATTTCCTCAAACATGATGTAAAATACAATAATAAATGTGTTTAAAGCAGCTCTGATGTCACTCACATGTGTCTGAGGCTTTTACTGACACTAAATCATCTACATTTGTCAGATTTTGTGATATTCTCGAATCAAATCAATTTATTTTTATTTTTATAATGCCCAAAATCACAACAACAGT
Source organism: Rhinogobius similis (assembly GCA_019453435.1). Classification (NCBI taxonomy): domain Eukaryota; kingdom Metazoa; phylum Chordata; class Actinopteri; order Gobiiformes; family Gobiidae; genus Rhinogobius; species Rhinogobius similis. The sequence continues at coordinate 10,378,759 of CM033620.1, read as the reverse complement.
TGCCTCGATGGGCCACAGGTAAAGCAGTTCAGATAACTGTCCCAGAATGCCCCTGTCCTTTGACCCTCCTTCAGGAAAAACTACAAAAAAACCCTAAAAGTAGAAACCTCGGGGAGAACCACAGTGAAGGAGAGATCCTACTCCCATGGACGGACAGGCTGCAGATGAACTAGGACTGACATCCACTTGGACTGAACCAGAACCACTCAAGAGGGTCAAGGTCAAGGTCAAGGTCAAGGTCATCTTTATTTATAAAGCACCTTATACAATAATAAGACATTATCCCAAAGTGCTGGACAACAACAATAAAACAACACAATATTAAAGACACAAAGATTCCTGGACACAATGTTTAGAAAACACAAGCATTTATACAATATATAAAAGTGCTCAGGTCAATTTGAATTAAAAGCCAGCGCAAAGAGGTCTGTTTTTAAAAGTGATTTAAAGCTCAGAATCGAGCTGGCCGCTTATATTATATGGAAGAGCCTTCCACAGCCTGGGGCCGGCGACTGAAAAGGCTCTGTCGCCCCTGGACTTCAGCTTGGACCTGGGACAGTCCAGGAGCAGCTTATCTGACCTTAGTGCTCTGACCGGGGCATGCAATATTAATAAATCGCTCAAATATGAAGGTGCCAAGCCGTTTAAGGACTTACAGACATAAAGCAAGGTCTTGAATTGAATGCGGTAGGGAACGGGGAGCCAGTGAAGTGAGGACAACACTGGAGAAATATGGTCCCTGCGTCTTCTTCCAGTGAGCAGGTCGCATTCTGTACGAGCTGCAGTCTATGGAGAGATGAGTTTTTCAAACCAAGATATAAAGAATTACAATAATCTAATAATCTAGGCGTGATGATATTAATGTGTGAATTACTCTCTCCATTTGATTTGGTGGTAGATATGGTTTGACTTTGCTCAGAAGTCTGAGCTGGAAAAAGCATGTCTTAACCACAGAGCTAATCTGCTTGGGAAGGTGGGTTTAAAGAGTTCCTCCAGGCGGACGAGGAACAGTCCACCCAGTGTAGAGAGAGCTCCCCCAGCAGGAGACGAGGAGCAGTCCACCCCCCCCCCCCCCCCCATATTCTGAGGTTAATCCCAGTTTCTCAGTGAATCACATCATGTTGCTCTTCACTTTTGTCTCCGTTCTGAGTTTAGACTGTTTTGTTTTCAGACTTTTAAAGGGTCTGTGTGATGATCATGAAGGAGGGGCCCCTGCAGCTCGGGGGCCCCTGCAGCTCGGGGGCCCCTGCAGCTCGGGGGCCCCTGCAGCTCTGGGGCCCCTGCAGCTCGGGGGCCCCTGCAGCTCGGGGGCCCCTGCAGCTCGGAGGCCCCTGCAGCTCGGGGGCCCCTGCAGCTCGGGGGCCCCTGCAGCTCGGGGGCCCCTGCAGCTCGGGGGCCCCTGCAGCTCGGGGGCCCCTGCAGCTCGGAGGCCCCTGCAGCTCGGGGCCTGAAGGTGAGTCCGGCCCTGGCAGGTGTTGGTGGTAAATTAAATTAAACTTTGGGGCAGACGGTCATAAAATTGTACAAAAACACAAACTATTACGTTTGGTTTACAGTTTTGAAAAATGCGACTCTCAAACCTGACTCTGACCACCATCGTTCACCTTTTCTTTCCGTCGCACACTCCGGCTCTCACCGCACAGGCCATCAATCACTGCTCACGCTCTCACCCACCTCCTCCCCCGCGCCTCTCTCTTTTCTCCCTCGTTCCTCTCTCTCTCTCTCTTTTCTCCCCCGTTCCTCTCTCTTTCCCTGGTTTCTCCCCCGTTCCTCTCTCTTTTCTCCCCCGTTCCTCTCTCTCCCTGGTTTCTCCCTAGTTCCTCTCTCTTTTCTCCCTCGTTCCTCTCTCTTTTCTCCCTCGGTCCTCTCTCTCTCTCTCTTTTCTCCCCCGTTCCTCTCTCTTTTCTCCCCCGTTCCTCTCTCTTTCCCTGGTTTCTCCCCTGTTCCTCTCTCTTTTCTCCCCCGTTCCTCTCTCTCCCTGGTTTCTCCCTAGTTCCTCTCTCTTTTCTCCCTCGTTCCTCCCTCTTTTCTCCCTCGTTCCTCTCTCTTTTCTCCCCCGTCCCTCTCTCTCTTTTCTCCCCCGTTCCTCTCTCTCTCTTTTCTACCCCGTTCCTCTCTCTTTTCTCCCTTGGTCCTCTCTCTCTCTCTTTTCTCCCCCGCTCCTCCCTCTTTTCTCCCCCGTTCCTCTCTCTTTTCTCCCCTGTTCTTCTCTCTTTTCTCCCCCGTTCCTCTCTCTTTTCTCCCTCGTTCCTCTCTCCTTTCTCCCCTGTTCCTCTCTCCTTTCTCCCCTGTTCCTCTCTCCTTTCTCCCCTGTTCTTCTCTCTTTTCTCCCCCGTTCCTCTCTCTTTTCTCCCTCGTTCCTCTCTCTTTTCTCCCCCGTTCCTCTCTCTTTTCTCCCCTGTTCTTCTCTCTTTTCTCCCCCGTTCCTCTCTCTTTTCTCCCCTGTTCCTCTCTCTTTTCTCCCTTGGTCCTCTCTCTCTCTCTTTTCTCCCCCGCTCCTCCCTCTTTTCTCCCCCGTTCCTCTCTCTTTTCTCCCCTGTTCTTCTCTCTTTTCTCCCCCGTTCCTCTCTCTTTTCTCCCTCGTTCCTCTCTCCTTTCTCCCCTGTTCCTCTCTCCTTTTCTCCCCCGTTCCTCTCTCTTTTCTCACCCGTTCATCTCTCTTTTCTGCCCGGTCCTCTCTCCTTTCTCCCCCGTTCCTCTCTCTTTTCTCCCCCGTTCCTCTCTCTTTTCTCCCCTGTTCTTCTCTCTTTTCTCCCCCGTTCCTCTCTCTTTTCTACCCCGTTCCTCTCTCTTTTCTCCCTTGGTCCTCTCTCTCTCTCTTTTCTCCCCCGCTCCTCCCTCTTTTCTCCCCCGTTCCTCTCTCTTTTCTCCCCTGTTCTTCTCTCTTTTCTCCCCCGTTCCTCTCTCTTTTCTCCCTCGTTCCTCTCTCCTTTCTCCCCTGTTCCTCTCTCTTTTCTCCCCTGTTCTTCTCTCTTTTCTCCCTCGTTCCTCTCTCTTTTCTCCCTCGTTCCTCTCTCTTTTCTCCCTCGTTCCTCTCTCCTTTCTCCCCTGTTCCCCTCTCTTTTCTCCCTCATTCCTCTCTCTTTTCTCCCCCGTTACTCTCCCCGTTCCTCTCTCCTTTCTCCCTCGTTCCTCTCTCTTTTCTCCCTCGTTCCTCTCTCTTTTCTCCCCCGTTCCTCTCTCTTTTCTCCCTCGTTCATCTCTCCTTTCTCCCTCGTTCATCTCTCTTTTCTCCCCGGTCCTCTCTCCTTTCTCCCCTGTTCCTCTCTCTTTTCTCCCCCGTTCCTCTCTCCTTTCTCCCCTGTTCCTCTCTCCTTTCTCCCCTGTTCCTCTCTCTTTTCTCCCTTGTTCATCTCTCTTTTCTCCCCCGTTCCTCTCTCTTTTCTCCCCCGTTCCTCTCTCTCAGCGTTCACGCCTCTGTCCTGGACCCCTTGGAAATACAGTCCTTTAAAGGGCGTGTGACAGGTTTTCATGATTTTCTAATTTTGGCTTCATTTGGTGCATTAATACCAGTCGTACAAATACATTTTAGTTTTACACCAATCAAACAGCCGTTTGTGGAGAAAAGTTGATAAATCTGTTGAAAATAACAGGAAGTAAACAGACTGATGACATCACACTGGGGCGACTAAGTTTACGCATAATTTACACAAAAGAAACAGCTTTTTTTGATCCTTTAAACATTGATTCGAACGGAACAAAGGCGTTCGCATGTATTTTTATTTGTAAAATAAAAAAATCTGTGACACTGAATGAGTTTTGGCCCCGTGTACAGGATGGTTGCCACGGTAATTTCCTAGTGTGACATCATCATTTACAACCAGGAAGTAAAACGAAAAAACAAAAAAATTGCTAAACCGTGATCAAATTTGTACTTTTGAAAAAATTTGAAATATATTTATCTTAACTGTATTTTTGTCAAACGAGTCGTCCGACCTGTAGGGGGCCCTTTAAAGGGTGATAGGTTTTTATGAGGTTTGTAACTCCCTGCTCACAGCGTGTCCTAAAAGCTCTATAAGAAGCTTTCAACTGGTTCAAAATTAAGATTATTAACAGGTACTAGAAGAAGAGATCATATTTCACCAGTGTTAGTCTCTTCACTGGCTTCCTGTTGAGTTTAGAATCAAATTTAAAATCCTCCTCCTGACTTATAAAGCTTTAAACAATATGGCCCCATCCTACCTCAAAGATGCAATAGTAGCGTACCATCCAAACAGAGCTCTTCGTTCTCAAAATGCTGGACTATTGTTAGTCCCCAGAGTCTCTAAAAGCACAGTAGGAGGTCGAGCATTTAGCTACCAAGCTCCTATGTTATGGAACCAGCTCCCTGTTCATGTAAAAGAGGCCGACACAGTCTCTACATTTAAGACCAGGCTCAAAACGTTCCTCTTTGAAATAGCTTATGGTCAGGCCAGTTAGGAACAGAGATAAAAACCTACAGTTTTAGCTATGCTGCCCTTGGAGCAACTCTGCTGGGGGAAGTATGGCAGCTTGAACACTATCCTCTGGTTCTTCCTACTTTACCATCAACAATATTTAATATTACTTCAACTGTAGTCTGTTCATTGCTGTTCACATGTTTCTCTTTCTCTCCACTTCCCCCGGGGAGTGGAGACTGTTTCAGACACTGCGGCGGCTGCTCCAGTGACGAGGCCCCCCCCCCCCACCCCACCTGTCTGGACGATCTATGCGCCACCCGCCTGGACAGCTGGATTAGCCACACCTCGTCTGCCTGGACGAACTCCTTTTACTTTAGATGAACTGTTCCTCATCTCCTGCTGGAGGATCTCTCTACACTGGTGGACTGCTCCTCGTCCGCCTGGAGGAACTCTCTCTACACTGGTGGACTGCTCCTCGTCCGCCTGGAGGAACTCTCTCTACACTGGTGGACTGCTCCTCGTCCGCCTGGAGGAACTCTTTAAAGCCACCTCCCTCTTGAGTGGTTCTGGTTCAGTCCAAGTGGATGTCAGTCCTAGTTCATCTGCAGCCTGTCCGTCCGTGGGAGTAGGATCTCTCCTTCACTGTGGTTCTCCCCGAGGTTTCTACTTTTAGGGGTTTTTTGTAGTTTTTCCTGAAGGAGGGTCAAAGGACAGGGGCATTCTGGGACAGTTATCTGAACTGCTTTTACCTGTGGCCCATTGAGGCAACTGTTGTTGTGATTTTGGGCATTATAAAAATAAATTGAATTGAATTGAATTGAAGTTTTTTAAAATGTATTTTGGCTTTATTTCTTGGGATGATGACAGTTGTTTGACACAATTTACAGAAGAAACACATTTTTCAAACACTATAACAAAATAAAAGTGGCCTCATGTGTTTTTACTCGTCAAATCTGTGACACTGCAGGAGTTTGTAGGTTGCTAGGTAACAGTAAAAGCATTTCCAAGTGCAATGTGTGATGAAGTCTCCGTGTGATGAAGCCTCCGTGTGATGAAGCCTCCGTGTGATGAAGCCTCCGTGTGATGAAGCCTCTGTGTGATGAAGCCTCCGTGTGATGAAGCCTCAGTGTGATGAAGCCTCCGTGTACGGTAAACCTCTGTGTGTGATGAAGCCTCCGTGTGATGAAGCCTCTGTGTGATGAAGCCTCCGTGTGATGAAGCCTCTGTGTGATGAAGCCTCTGTGTGATGAAGCCTCCGTGTGATGAAGCCTCCGTGTGATGAAGCCTCCGTGTGATGAAGCCTCCGTGTGATGAAGCCTCCGTGTGATGAAGCCTCCGTGTGATGAAGCCTCCGCGTGACGAAGCCTCCGTGTGACGAAGCCTCCGTGTGACGAAGCCTCCGCGTGACGAAGCCTCCGTGTGATGAAGCCTCCGTGTGATGAAGCCTCCGTGTGATGAAGCCTCCGTGTGATGAAGCCTCCGTGTGATGAAGCCTCCGTGTGATGAAGCCTCAGTGTGATGAAGCCTCCGCGTGATGAAGCCTCCGTGTGATGAAGCCTCTGTGTGATGAAGCCGTCACAGTCGTACCTTAACTTAATGTGTTCACGTTTGTAAAAGTTGGTAAATGAAAGACAAATGGGTCACGGTGCTGCTCTCGGCGGAGCTCCTGCCGTTACTTTGCGGTTCGTGTTTACATTTTTGACAAAGATTGATTATAGACGCAGCGACAGGAGGCTCACTCTGACCGAGATTCAAAATATCAGACCGTACTGGAGAGAGTTTGTAGTAAATGTTTCATATCTTTGAGTCGAGCTCATGAAAAACAAAAGTGTTGCATTTGTTTTTGTTCAGAGCATCATACGACCAGGAAAACATCTCATTAAAACTCTACAAATGATGGAAATTATAGACCCAGACCCCCTTTATGTACATCTGACTAAAGCAGGACTAAAGCAGGACTAAAGCAAGACTAAAGCAAGACTAAAGCAGGACTTAACCAGGACTAAACCAGGACTAAACCAGGACTAAAGCAGGACTAAAGCAGGACTAAAACAGGACTAAAGCAAGACTAAACCAGGACTAAAGCAGGACTAAAGCAGGACTAAAGCAGGACTAAACCAGGACTAAAGCAAGACTAAAGCAAGACTAAAGCAGGACTAAAGCAGGACTAAAGCAGGACTAAAGCAGGACTAAACCAGGACTAAACAAGGACTAAAGCAGGACTAAAACAGGACTAAAGCAGGACTAAAGCAGGACTAAACCAGGACTGGACCAGGATTAAACCAGGATTAAACCAGGACTAAATCAGGACTAAACCAGGACTGGACCAGGATTAAACCAGGATTAAACCAGGACTAAACCAGGACTAAAGCAGGACTGGCAGCAGTACTGACCCTCAGACCCTCCCGTGAGAGGGCAGGCGTCTGTACTCACTGCTGCCTCTTCACAAACACAGGGATTTATTTGTCAGAGAAATCAAATGTGTGAAAAGAAACAGCTCAAACGACTCCTCCATTTTGTGTCATTATTGTGTCTTTGTTGTGTCTGAGTCTCAAACGTCTGACGAGTAAAGGACCAGGACCGGGCTTTTAAATCCACCACAGCGTTTTATCTGTCAGTCCAGGTTCAGTCCTGGTTCAGTCCTGGTTTAGTCCTGGTTCAGTCCTGGTACAGGTCTGGTTTAGTCCTGGTTTAGTCCTGGTTTAGTCCTGGTTTAGTCCTGGTTTAGTCTTGGATTAGTCCTGGATTAGTCATGGATTACACCTGGTTTAGTCCTGGATTACACCTGGTTTAGTCCTGGTTTAGTCCTGGTTCAGTCCTGGTTTAGTCCTGGTTTAGTCCTGGATTAGTCCTGGATTACACCTGGTTTAGTCCTGGATTACACCTGGTTTAGTCATGGTTTAGTCCTGGTTTAGTCCTGGTACAGGTCTGGTTTAGTCCTGGTTCAGTCCTGGTTTAGTCCTAGTTTAGTCCTGGATTAGTCCTGGATTACACCTGGTTTAGTCCTGGTTTAGTCCTGGATTAGTCCTGGATTACACCTGGTTTAGTCCTGGTTTAGTCCTGGTACAGGTCTGGTTTACACCTGGTTCAGTCAGAGGGGGAGGAGAGGAGGGGAGGAGAGGGGAAAGAGGAGGGAGAGGAGGAGGAGGAAGGGGAGGAGGAAGGGAGCAGGGGGAGGGAGAGGAGGAAGGGGGGGGGCAGGAAGAGGAAGAAGAAGAGGAGGAGAGGAAGAAGAAGAGGAGGAGGGGGAGGAAGAGGAGGAGGAGGAGGAGGAAGAGGGGGGGGGGGTCTGGGGGTTCTCCCTCATGAAAGGAATAAGGTGTGATTTTGTGATAAATATAAATGGAATATTTATTGGTACCACTTTGTACTAACTACACCTTAATTCCCTTTAATAAATCATGAACAAAGACTCATAATGATTAAAGAGTCTGTTAAGCTTGACTCAGACTTAGTGACTTAATGAAGGGTTGGGTTTAGGAATCAGGGTTAATAAACGCAGAAGAAGCTGCGTCTTATTTACTCTAGTTTTATCCAAGTCTCGCAGCGACACAAACATAATGACTTTTTGTCTTTTAGTGAAGCGGCCGAATGAGCAAAAGGTGCAATTAAGATACAATTTAGGATTAATTTATGAAGAAAACTTTTGTCGTGTTTGTTTGACGTCAGCGGCTCACGTAGCGGGCCCCTGTGAGCTGGAACTCTGCAAGAAAAACAGTCTAAAAACAGTCCAATAAACAGTCCAATAAACAGTCCAATAATCAGTCCAAAAACAGTCCAAAAACAGTCCAATAAACAGTCCAATAAACAGTCCAATAATCAGTCCAAAAACAGTCCAAAACAATAATCATAGTTCCAATAATCAGTCCAATAAACAGTCAAAAACAGTCAATAACAGTTAAAATCAGTCTAAAAACAGTCAAAAACAAAAGTCTAATAATAGTCAATAAATAGTCTAATAATCAGTCCAAAACAGTCCAATAAACAGTCCAATAAACGTCAGTCAATAATCGGTCAATAATCAGTCCAAAAACAGTCCAAAAACAGTCCAATAATCAGTCCAATAAACAGTCCAATAATCAGTCCAAAAACAGTCCAATAAACAGTCCAATAATCAGTCCAATAATCAGTCCAAAAAGTCCAATAATCAGTCCAAAAACAGTCCAATAATCAGTCCAAAAACAGTCCAATAATCAGTTCAGTCAAAACAGTCAATATAATCAGGTCAAAAACAGTCTAATAATAGGTAAAAAAACAGTTAAAAAGGTCAAAAACTAAAACAGTCCAATAATCAGTCAATAATCAGTCCAATAATCAGTCCAAAAACAGTCCAATAAACAGTCCAAAAACAGTCCAATAAACAGTCCAAAAACAGTCCAATAAACAGTCCAATAAACAGTCCAAAAACAGTCCAATAAACAGTCCAAAAACAGTCAAAAAAACAGTCCAATAAACAGTCCAATAAACAGTCCAATAATCAGTCCAATAAACAGTCCAATAATAACAGTCAAAAACAGTCAATAAACAGTCAATCTAATAATCAGTCCAAAAACAGTTCAATAAACAGTCTAATAATCAGTCTAATAATAAAAATAGTCAATAATCAGTCAAAAACAGTCCAATAATTAAAAACAGTCAAATAAACAGTAATAAACAGTACAATTAAGTCAATAAACAGTTAATAATAGGTCAATAAACAGTCCAATAAACAGTCCAATAAACAGTCCAATAATCAGTCCAATAATCAGTCCAAAAACAGTCCAATAAACAGTCCAATAATCAGTCCAATAATCAGTCCAATAATCAGTCCAAAAACAGTCCAATAATCAGTCCAAAAACAGTCCAATAATCAGTTCAAAAACAGTCCAATAATCAGTCCAAAAACAGTCCAAAAACAGTACAAAAAACAGTTAAAAAAAACTGTCAAATAAACAGTTGAATAAACAGTCCAAAAAACAGTCCAATAAACAGTCCAATAATCAGTCCAATAATCAGTCCAAAAACAGTCCAATAATCAGTCCAAAAACAGTCTAAAAACAGTCCAATAAACAGTCCAATAATCAGTCCAAAAACAGTCCAATAAACAGTCCAAAAACAGTCAAATAAACACTCCAAAAACAGTCCAATAATCAGTCCAAAAACAGTCCAATAAACAGTCCAATAAACAGTCCTAAAACAGTCCAATAAACAGTCCAAAAACAGTCCAATAAACAGTCCAAAAACTGTCCAAAAACAGTCCAATAAACAGTCCAAAAACAGTCCAATAAACAGTCCAAAAACTGTCCAAAAACAGTCCAATAAACAGTAAAAAAAAAACAGTCCAATAAACAGTCCGAAAACAGTGAAACAAAACAGTAAAAAAAAAAAAACCAACAACAGTCCAATAAACCGTCCAGCCCAAAAAAACAGTGAAAACACGTCTATTCTGTGAGTGACCACCAGGGGGTGCAATGAACTGCCCCTCAAGAGATTATTAACGTTTTTGTTGTTTTTCGTCATGTGTTTGTGTTTTTATCTGAAGGTCCTGCCTCCAAACACAGAGAGGAGGGGCCTCTGATTCAAACAGACGTAAAACAGACTCATCAGTTCCTGCGGAGTCTTGGGTGACGCTGCGTTTCTTTCTTTCTTTCTCCGGACACTTTGGACGTTTGGACGGTTCAGATCGAAGCTCGTCCATAAATCCGAGGGCGCTGGTTTAGCAGAAGTGTGTGATCCGACGGAGCAAAGAGCTGATCCAGGGTCAGGTTTACTGGAAGAGCCCGACACAGGAGCTGCTGATGGGGCAGGAACGGGGGGAGGGCGGGGGAGGGCGGGGGAGGGCGGGGGTAATTAATGTTCTGACGGCCGGCTTTGGAGACTCAGCAGGAGGAGAATGTGGTGACTCTCTCAAAAGTCCGAGCAGGAGTCGCTGTCTGTTCACCAGGGCTGCACCTGACAACTGTTTTGGACGGGATCTTTTTATTTATTTAATTTTTTTTTTTTCTCATTAAGGCGAGACGCTGCAGGTGAAGAGTAAAACATCTTAAATTTAAAGATATCAATTGTAAACTTCCCCTGTCGTTTACGCACATAAATGTAAGAAAAAAAATATTAGAAGTTTTTCATCATGCCATGTTTTAATGTAGAAATAAGACATTTTTTGTGTTAAATGGCCAAAAATTGCAAATATTTGGGACGTTTAAATCTCAAAAATGGACAGAACCAGATTTAAGGTGAGACGCTGCAGGTGAAGAGTAAAAAATCTTAAATTTAAAGATATCAATTGTAAACTTCTCCTGTAATTTGCTCACATAAATGTAAGAAAAAATGTATTACAAGTTTATCATCATGTCATGTTTTCATGTAGAAATATGATTTATGTAAAATTATGTAAAAATGGTCAAAATGTCACATATTTGGGACATGAAAAATGGACAGGACCAGGTTTACATTTCTTGTTTCATTCTGTAACACATTAGTTACAAAAACATTTACTGAGGGGATTTTGGATTTACAATTTAGTTTTTAAGTTTAAGTTTTTAAATTAGATTGGACTGAAAATTGTCCTAAAAATTCAAATTTCGCTGCATTTTTTTTTACTTAAAACTTCAATAAATCGGTTTTAGAATTAAATATCAACAAATCTTTCTGTATGTTTTGTGAGAATCTTGTTGGTCGCAGATTGTACAGTTTGGGGCTGATCTTTATGTCCTTTGGGGACAAAAATGCATTTTAAGAAAACGTCCTTTGAAGTTACAAAGTCCCAGAGAAATCTATGGATGAAGTGGATTCAATGGAAGAATAAAACATCTTTAGGAGCAGATTGGACACGTTTGTTGTTTCCACATGAAAGTCGATATGAGAGAGAAAAGTGACCAAAAAACAAAAAATTGAAAAAAAAGCCTGTGTAGCCTCGCTCTAATTGATCAGTTGTCCGGACGGCAAAAGCCAATTGAACATGAGATTTGTACAATATTTAATAACGAGGAAGCTGCTTGACACCATCTTCACACTTCAGACTTCAGCCTCTTCTTCTTGAACATGAATTAACACTTGATTCTAGACCAGACGTTACTCGAAATCATTCTAAAACTTCTCAAAACGTGAAACTCCTGGACGCCAAATTATCGACATTCGCTCAACCTTCAAAGTTCAGATCCCATTTCAGACTCGGCTGAACTCATTTGCCGACGAGAGAGAGGCGTTTATGGAGAAATAACGTCTTTCGATTCAGACGCGCGGCTCAGCGAAGCGTCGACGCGGCTTTAATCAGCTCGATGGACGAGACAAAGGAAGTTCCAGATTCTGACGGCGTTTTGAGCGACGCTTTGGGCCGGTGTCGATATTTAATCAGGTGCAGATCGGAGCATTGATCCGTCTGCGGAGCCAGAGATAAGCAGCAGAAACACAGCGGTGCGTTCAGGGACACTGCGGTTCAACACGCGGTCAATGGGAGACAGAGGGGATTGTGGGTAATAATTAGCGAGAGATGAAGAGCAGAATAAGAAGTGCGTACAACAACAAACAAACAAAACACATAAAAAGTGACAAAGACACAACTAAAAGCGCCAAAAGCACGTCAAAAAGCAACAAAAATGAGACTAAAAACGCAACTAGAGGCGCGACTAAAAGAGACAAAACACGTCTGAAAGTGAAAAAAAAAACGCAACTAAAAGCAACAAAAGCGCAACTAAAAGCAACAAAAGCGCAACTAAAAGCAACAAAAGCGCAACTAAAAGCAACAAAAGCGCAACTAAAAGCAACAAAAGCAACAAAAGCGCAACTAAAAGCAACAAAAGCACAACTAAAAGCAACAAAAGCAACAAAAGCCCAACTAAAAGCAACAAAAGCACAACTAAAAGCAACAAAAGCCCAACTAAAAGCAACAAAAGCGCAACTAAAAGCAACAAAAGCCCAACTAAAAGCAACAAAAGCCCAACTAAAAGCAACAAAAGCCCAACTAAAAGCAACAAAAGCAACAAAAGCACAACTAAAAGTGACAAAAGCACAACTAAAAGCAACAAAAGCACAACTAAAAGTGACAAAGACTCTGCTAAAAGCATCAAAATGAGACAAAAAGAGACAAAAACGTGACTAAAAGCGACAACAACTTGACAAAGAATGACAAAAATGTGACAAAAGGCGACAGAAAAACGGAGCATTAAGGAGTCCAAAAGAGTTCTAAAGTCATTTCAGTTCATGTAGATTTTTTTCGGTGAAGCCAGAGTCTGTTTAAAATAGATTCAGATCCTGGAGAGACAGAAATACAGCTCTCTGTTTTACACTTTTCCACAAACGCTCTGAGCCCACGACAGAGAGAGAGGAGGGAATGTTTCGTCCTCTGAGTCTCTGGGGACACACAGTTTTAATTGGCCTCAAAGTGCAGATCTCACAAACCGCCACAGGGGGCAGAAGTCCTTCACCACCCGCCGACAATCGACCCAAAAACGGGGCGAAAACGAGACAAGGGCACGGAGCAGGAGGCGGTGGAGTTTGGCCAAAAGAGGCTTTAATTGGCTAAAAACAGTTTGAGGTCAACGATACGGTTCAACAGCGACAATACACTAACAATTATTTTAGCAGTCGTCCTGTCAAACGTGTATTTTTTATGTACTTTGTATGTATACTAATGTAATGTACTAATGCAAAATATACTTTTTTTCTTTGTCCATGTTCTGACATTGTTCGCTCATCAAAAACAGCTGGAGCTTCATTCACGCGTTGTGACCTGTTTGTGAGTTTATTTTCTCACAGATTTCTGTTTCCATTTTTCAAGATTGTTTCATCATCAGTAACAATCCAGAAAGCATCGATAAACCATCACTGGACTCGTTAGGTTTCGTCAAATTGTGTTCACAACCAATGCACCGCTCAGTTAGCGTAGCAGTCACGTTGCCTAAGGGCTTCGTTTGTTTATAATTTAATTTCCAACTCCTAATCACTTATTTGGAAACACAAATAAGTAGTTTAAGAGTTTAGCTTTACAAATGTAGACATTATGAAATGCTTGGAGCGCCCCCTCTGGACAGGTGGAGCATGTGTTACCTGTGTACAGAGTGCAGCGCCCCCTCTGGACAGGTGTGTACAGAGTGCAGCGCCCCCTCTGGACAGGTGTACAGAGTGCAGCGCCCCCTCTGGACAGGTGTGTACAGAGTGCAGCGCCCCCTCTGGACAGGTGTGTACAGAGTGCAGCGCCCCCTCTGGACAGGTGTGTACAGAGTGCAGCGCCCCCTCTGGACAGGTGTGTACAGAGTGCAGCGCCCCCTCTGGACAGGTGGACCATGTGTTACCTGTGTACAGAGTGCAGCGCCCCCTCTGGACAGGTGTGTACAGAGTGCAGCGCCCCCTCTGGACAGGTGTGTACAGAGTTAAGCGCCCCCTCTGGACAGGTGTGTACAGTGTGCAGCGCCCCCTCTGGACAGGTGTGTACAGAGTGCAGCCCCACCTCTGGACAGGTGTGTACAGAGTGTGTACAGAGTGCAGCGCCCCCTCTGGACAGGTGTGTACAGGGTGCAGCGCCCCTCTGGACAGGTGTGTGTACAGAGTGCAGCGCCCCCTCTGGACAGGTGTGTACAGGGTGCAGCGCCCCCTCTGGACCCTGTGTACAGAGTGCAGCGCCCCCTCTGGACAGGTGTGTACAGAGTGCAGCGCCCCCTCTGGACAGGTGTGTACAGGGTGCAGCGCCCCCTCTGGACAGGTGTGTACAGAGTGCAGCGCCCCCTCTGGACAGGTGTGTACAGGGTGCAGCGCCCCCTCTGGACAGGTGTGTACAGAGTGCAGCGCCCCCTCTGGACAGGTGTGTACAGGGTGTAGCGCCCCCTCTGGACAGGTGGGGCATGTATTACCTGCGGACAGTGCGTAGTAAAGTGGAGCGAGCCTCGTTGTGGAAGGTGATGATGATGGAGGTGGGAGGAAGGTCCGAGTCGTAGTGAAGAGTCAAACATCTGGAAAAGAAGAGCGAGAGGTCAGAGGCGGCCATGATGGACTATACCATAAATATCAATAATAAAATCAAGACAAGGAACCCTGAGCTGTTAATAATGTCCCTCCCATCGTTGTGCGCCCTCTGCAAATCAACAACAGGAAACATACTGCAAAAATATATCTAAAATATAACCACAATTACCGGCCCAAACCGCCGGCCCACAACACAGAGGAGGGGGCGCTAACTCTCCCTCCTCATTAAACATCTGCTCCTGGAGCCTCTTCTTTACACAAAGACCATTATATTTGACTGAAAATGTCTAAAATGTGGTCAAACTTTGCGGCTGCGCCGCACAAAGACCACAACACTTGTTTTTGCTCTCCATGTAAACGTTAGCTTTGATCTAGATTTAGATGTGCAGATTTTCTTGACTTTTGTCAGTGTTCTTTACGTCAGTGTTCAGTGCTTTTCGTGGGCAAAGCGCTCGTTTAGTGCAGGCTTCGACTGTTTACAGCAGTAATGTTCGATTTTCCCACTACTCCTTAGTTTGCACTGAACGTGCATGAGTTGGGAGTGCGTTAGTGAGTGTTTGGGAGCGAGCACTTCGTGCTTCACACGGTACAACTAAAACGAATAGCCTCTCGCCCTCTTGTGGCGCTCAGGCCCAAATATATCTTTTCACAAGCTTCATCATGTTATAATGCTGTTTTTCTTACTATCGTTTTGCTAATCGATTAGTCTTGCAATATTTATTTCGATTAATCAATTTGTTGTTTTTAAATAGAGTTTTTAAATACGACCCAGATTAAACCGTTTAAGGATCCAGGTGGAGGACATTTACAGGAAATAAAGTGTTTTCATCAAAATTTCCAGGTCATTTTCATGCAAATGCAGCTCCATTTGAGTCATAACATTTATTTTCTCAGCAAATGGCAAGTATTTATTTTATTTTATTTATTCAACTACTAAATTAGTTGACAACTATTTCAAAAGTCGATTAGTTGCGATTAATCAATTAACTTGAATTTATTAATGAGACAGATTGAGAGATATTTTGTGCATTTTGAACATTAAACTTGGGAAAACAACCACACAGACGCACACAAATGAATGAAGAACTCTCCCTTCAGAACTCTCTTTTCAGACAGAAGCTATTGTTTTTAGCCTGATTCACACTACATTCCTCGGGGCATCAGCCGAGCCTGGTCCTGCCCTCTGATGGCGGTACAGTCACATTTGGACAGCTGAATGGCTTTTACTTGTTTTCCATAAAAACATTTCAAGCTGTAAAATGTGAAAAGATAATGTGTCCCAAAGTATCAAAGCAGCTGAATAAAAAGGCTCTCTAAATATAATCAGCACTTGCGCTTGTCCGCCGTGAAGTTTGTTTATAAAATAATGGCCTCTTCTTTTGTCTGAGGGTGTCATTTTTCTGCAGAGCGCTGGAGCTGGGTTAATGTGGAGTTTGAGAGGATAATTACACACAAGACGGCGTCATTTCACACTCCGCATCAAAACAGTGTGTACGCTAACAAGAAGAGAGGCTGACAACAGGCAAAAACAGGTTAATGACAGGCTAACAACAGGTTAATGACAGGCTAACAACAGGCTAACAACAGGTTAATGACAGGCTAACAACAGGCTAACGATAGGCTAAAAACAGGTTAATGACAGGCTAACAACAGGTTAATTACAGGCTAACAACAGGCTAACGATAGGCTAACAACAGGTTAATGACAGGCTAACGATAGGCTAAAAACAGGTTAATTACAGGCTAAAAACAGGTTAATGACAGGCTAAAAACAGCTTAATTGCAGGCTAATGATAGGCTAAAAAATAGGTTAATGACAGGCTAACAGCAGGCTAACGATAGGCTAAAAATAGGTTAATTACAGACTAACAGCAGCTTAATTACAGGCTAAAAACAGGTTAATTACAGGCTAACGATAGGCTAAAAACAGGTTAATTACAGGCTAAAAACAGGTTCATGACAGGCTAAAAACAGCTTAATTACAGGCTAATGATAGGCTAAAAAATAGGTTAATGACAGGCTAACAGCAGGCTAACGATAGGCTAAAAATAGGTTAATGACAGGCTAACAGCAGGCTAACGATAGGCTAAAAATAGGTTAATTACAGACTAACAACAGGCTAAAAACAGGTTAATTACAGGCTAAAACAGGTTAATTACAGGCTAACAACAGGCTAACAACAGGCTAACGATAGGCTAAAAACAGGTTAATGACAGGCTAAAACAGGTTAATTACAGGCTAACAACAGGTTAATTACAGGCTAACAACAGGCTTTAAACAGGCTAACGACAAGCAAAAAACAGACTGTCGACAGGCTTAAGACAGGCTAACAACAGGCTAAGAAAAGTGCTAAGAAAAGGCTAACAACAGGATAAAAACAGACTAATGACAGGCTAAAAACAGGCTAAAAACAGACTAATGGCAGGCTTAAAACCATAGACCGTACATATCAGTGGACTATGGGATTGTGACGTCACCCATAGCGTTTGCCTCCAGCCAAATGAAGCCAATCGTGGCTAGCAGTTATAGCGGCTAAAGTGGAGCCAGACTCCATATTTGGAAATCCGAGTGCGTATCGTGGCAACCACACGGACTAATCAGGAGCGCGGTTGCTAGCGGTTGCTAACGGTATCCGCCCCTCGGTGAGAGAACACAGCGGCAACGTGCGGCGCTAACTGTCAATCAAACTTAAACAGGAGTTAAACAGGACTAAAACAGGACTAAAGAAGGAGTTAAACAGGAGTTAAACAGGACTAAAACAGGACTAAAGAAGGAGTTAAACAGGAGTTAAACAGGACTAAAACAGGACTAAAGAAGGAGTTAAACAGGAGTTAAACAGGAGTTAAACAGGACTAAAACAGGACTAAAGAAGGACTACAACAGGACTAAACCAGGACTAAAAAAGGAGTTAAACAGGAGTTAAACAAGACTACAACAGGACTAAAGCAGAACTTAAACAGAACCAAACCAGGACTAAAACAGGACTAAAGCAGGACTAAAGCTAGACTAAAATAGGAAGACAGCAGGAAGAAAACAGGACTCAAACAGGACCAAAACAGAACTAAACCAGGACTAAAACAGTCAATCAAACCTGTTGCTAACACGAACGAAAACGGCCCCTGGAAAAGGAAGCACCTGATTGGTCAGTTATTATTGCTAATAACTTGATTTATGAACAACCAACGAGAAAAAAAACAACACTCGATTCATGTAAAGTGTGTCAAAACAGACGTTTTAGTTTCAAGATGGTGAACTTGACAGAAACAGTTACAGAGTAAAGGCTCCAGTGTCACAATAGAAAGTGAATGGCAGCTCGGCTTTATGGAGCCAGGAGCCTCCATAGCTGCTTCCTATTTGGAACGTGGCGGCTAGCATGCTAACATGGTCCAGTGATATCTACAGTTTAAGTTAATGCTTAAAACAGGTTAATGACAGGCTAACAACAGGCTAACGATAGGCTAAAAACAGGTTAATTACAGGCTAACAACAGGCTAAAAACAGGTTAATTACAGGCTAATGATAGGCTAAAAACAGGCTTACAATAGGCTAACAACATGCTAACAACATGCTAAAACCAGACTGACGAAGGCTAACAACAGGCTAAGAAAAGGCTAACGACAGGCTAACAACAGGCTAAGAAAAGGCTAATGCCAGGCTAACAACAGGCTAAGAAAAGGCTAACGACAGGCTAAAAACAGGCTAAAAACAGGCTAACAAACTGCTAAGTACAGGAAACTACATGAAAACGTGACATGATGAAAAACGTGTAATACATTTTGTTCTTACATTTATGTGAGTAAACTACAGGAGAAGTTTCATATTGATGTCTTTAAATTTAAGATTTTGTCTTGTTCAGCTGCAGCGTCTCATCTTAGATATTTGGGTGAATTCACTGATGACAGTCTTACTTTTAAAGAACATGTTGAACAATTATTAAGACGTTTCAATTGAATAGAAAATGGCTTTTACTTTAATGCAAAAATAAACTTGTTGCAGTGATGTTGGAGCGAATGCCCCAAGAACTGAATCTGCCTCGTCGTGATTTAAACCAAGTGTTAGCCCTGGATGCAGCTCATGTGCAGCTTTGGACGGAGCCACTGCAGCACGTTTATTTACAAAAGCATCGTGTGGCTACAACAGGACTAAAACAGGACTAAAACAGGACTTAAAAAGGACTAAACCAGGACTAAACCAGGACTAAAGCAGGACTAAAACAGGACTAGAACAGTGCTAAAACAGGACTAAAACAGGACTTAAAAAGGACTAAAACAGGACTAAACCAGGACTAAAGCAGGACTAAAGCAGGACTAAAACAGGACTAGAACAGTGCTAAAACAGGACTAAAACAGGACTTAAAAAGGACTAAAACAGGACTAAACCAGGACTAAAGCAGGACTAAAGCAGGACTAAAACAGGACTAGAACAGTGCTAAAACAGGACTAAAACAGGACTTAAAAAGTACTAAACCAGGACTAAAACAGGACTAAAACAGGACTACAACAGGACTAAAACAGGACTACAACAGGACTACAACAGGACTAAAACAGGACTACAACAGGACTAAAACAGGACTAAAACAGGACTACAACAGGACTAGAACAGGACTAGAACAGGACTAAAACAGGACTAAAACAGGACTTAAAAAGGACTAAAACAGGACTAGAACAGGACTAAAATAGGACTACAACAGGAGTTAAAAAGGACTAAAACAGGACTAGAACAGGACTAAAATAGGACTACAACAGGAGTTAAAAAGGACTAAAACAGGACTACAACAGGACTAAACCAGGACTAAAACGGGACTTAAACAGGAGTTAAACAGGACTAAAACAGGACTAAAGAAGGACTACAACAGGACTAAACCAGGACTAAAAAAGGAGTTAAACAGGAGTTAAACAAGACTACAACAGGACTAAAGCAGAACTTAAACAGAACCAAACCAGGACTAAAACAGGACTAAAGCTAGACTAAAATAGGAAGAAAGCAGGAAGAAAACAGGACTCAAACAGGACCAAAACAGAACTAAACCAGGACCAAAACAGGATTAAACCAGGACTAAATCAGGACTGAAGCAGGTATAAACCATGGACTAAATTCAAACTAAACTGTTTTTAACTGCCGCGTGTTTATGTCCAAAAGCGGTGTGTGTCTGCTCCACATCTGTGCATTCAGCAAAAAAACACAATACTCTGTGACCTCAAGTCTCGGTGTAGGTTGTTTTTCAGTTTTCTGCTCCCTCAACGTGGAATAACTCAAGAAAGACAAGAAAAGTAAAAAGGTTTAGAATGGAATCTATGGTTTGGGACACATTAGTTTGATTTCTGTCTAAAACCGTGTGCTGCTCTTCACCAGGACTGTCTTGAATAGGAATTTCCTGATTAAAATAAAGGTTAAATTAAAATAGTAAAATAAAAAGCCAGTGGTTGTTATTATTTTGAAGTTTATAGCTAAAAAAATCGATCTTTAATTTATATAATTTGGCCTGAAGCCTGAAAAGGAGGATGAAAACTCAGAGGAGACGGAAGAGACCAGCGTTTTTCCCAAAGCGCTGACGGACTCTAATCCACGATAACAAAGTCCTGATCTAAGAGTCTGTCAATGAGACCTTTTCAGTCTGAGCCAGGACTAGACCAGGACTAGACCAGGACCAGACCAGGACATAAACAGGACTAAAACAGGACCAGACCAGGACTAGACCAGGACTAGACCAGGACTAGACCAGGACCAGACCAGGACTAGACCAGGACCAGAACAGGACTAAAACAGGACTAAAGCAGGACTAGACCAGGACTAGAACAGGACTAAAACAGGACTAGACCAGGACTAGACCAGGACTAAAACAGGACTAAAGCAGGACTAGACCAGGACTAAAACAGGACTAAAACAGGACTAAAACAGGACTAGACCAGGACTAAAACAGGACTAAAACAGGACTAGACCAGGACTAAAACAGGACTAAAACAGGACTAGACCAGGACTAGACCAGGACTAAAACAGGACTAAAGCAGGACTAGACCAGGACTAAAACAGGACTAAAACAGGACTAGACCAGGACTAGACCAGGACTAGACCAGGACTAAAACAGGACTAAAGCAGGACTAGACCAGGACTAAAACAGGACTAAAACAGGACTAGACCAGGACTAAAACAGGACTAAAACAGGACTAAAGCAGGACTAGACCAGGACTAAAACAGGACTAAAACAGGACTAGACCAGGACTAGACCAGGACTAAAACAGGACTAAAGCAGGACTAGACCAGGACTAAAACAGGACTAAAACAGGACAAGACCAGGACTAGACCAGGACTATACCAGGACTAGACCAGGACCAGACCAGGACTAGACCAGGACCAGAACAGGACTAAAACAGGACTAAAGCAGGACTAGACCAGGACTAGAACAGGACTAAAACAGGACTAGACCAGGACTAGACCAGGACTAAAGCAGGACTAGACCAGGACTAAAACAGGACTAAAACAGGACTAGACCAGGACTAAAACAGGACTAAAACAGGACTAGACCAGGACTAAAACAGGACTAAAACAGGACTAGACCAGGACTAAAACAGGACTAAAACAGGACTAGACCAGGACTAGACCAGGACTAAAACAGGACTAAAGCAGGACTAGACCAGGACTAAAACAGGACTAAAACAGGACTAGACCAGGACTAGACCAGGACTAGACCAGGACTAAAACAGGACTAAAGCAGGACTAGACCAGGACTAAAACAGGACTAAAACAGGACTAGACCAGGACTAAAACAGGACTAAAACAGGACTAAAGCAGGACTAGACCAGGACTAAAACAGGACTAAAACAGGACTAGACCAGGACTAGACCAGGACTAAAACAGGACTAAAGCAGGACTAGACCAGGACTAAAGCAGGACTAAAACAGGACTAAAACAGGACTAAAACAGGACTAGACCAGGACTAAAACAGGACTAAAACAGGACTAGACCAGGACTAAACCAGGACTAGACCAGGACTAAAACAGGACTAAAACAGGACTAGACCAGGACTAAAACAGGACCAGACCAGGACTAAAACAGGACCAGAACAGGACCAGAACAGGACCAGAACAGGACTAAAACAGGACTAAAACAGGACCAGAACAGGACTAAAACAGGACTAAAACAGGACCAGAACAGGACTAGACCAGGACTAAAACAGGACCAGAACAGGACTAAAACAGGACTAAAACAGGACTAAAACAGGACCAGAACAGGACCAGAACAGGACTAGACCAGGACTAGACCAGGACTAAAGCAGGACTAGACCAGGACAAGACCAGGACTAAAACAGGACTAAAACAGGACTAGACCAGGACTAGACCAGGACCAGAACAGGACTAGACCAGGACTAAACCAGGACTAAAACCAGGAGTAAAACAGGACTAAAATAGGACTAAAACAGGAACAGAACAGGACTAGAACAGGACTAGAACAGGACTAAAACAGGACTAAAGCAGGACCAGAACAGGACTAGACCAGGACTACACCAGGACTAAACCAGGACTAGACCAGGACCAGAACAGGACTAAAACAGGACTAAAACAGGACTAAAACAGGACCAGACCAGGACTAAAACAGGACTAAAACAGGACCAGACCAGGACTAAAACAGGACTAGACCAGGACTAAAACAGGACTAGACCAGGACCAGAACAGGACTAAAACAGGACTAAAGCAGGACTAGACCAGGACTAAAACAGGACTAAAGCAGGTCTAGACCAGGACTAAAACAGGACTAAAACAGGACCAGACCAGGACTAAAACAGAACTTAAACAGGACTAAAACAGAACCAGACCAGGACTAATACAGGACTAAAACAGGACTAAAGCAGGACTAGACCAGGACTAAAACAGGACTGAAACAGGACTAAACCAGGGACTAAACCAGGACTAAACCAGGACTAAACCACGGACTAAACCAGGACTAAAGCGGGACTAAAGCAGGACTAAACCAGGACTAAAGCAGGACTAAAGCAGGACTAAACCAGGACTAAAGCAGGACTAAACCAGGACTAAAGCAGGACTAAACCAGGACTAAAGCAGGACTAAACCAGGACTAAAGCAGGACTAAAGCAGGACTAAACCAGGACTAAAGCAGGACTAAAGCAGGACTAAAACAGGACTAAACCAGGACTAAACCAGGACTAAAGCAGGACTAAAGCAGGACTAAAGCAGGACTAAACCAGGACTAAACCAGGACTAAAGCAGGACTAAAGCAGGACTAAACCAGGACTAAAGCAGGACTAAAGCAGGACTAAAACAGGACTAAACCAGGACTAAAGCAGGACTAAAGCAGGACTAAACCAGGACTAAACCAGGACTAAACCAGGACTAAAGCAGGACTAAAGCAGGAGTAAAGCAGGACTAAAGCAGGAGTAAAGCAGGACTAAACCAGGACTAAACCAGGACTAAACCAGGACTGAACCAGGACTAAAGCAGGACTAAACCAGGACTAAAGCAGGACTAAAGCGGGCACATTTGGTCTGGAGCAGGCCTCTTGCCGGTCCTTCTTTAATCACAGTCCCGCTCTCGTCTAAAGTGCGGTGCAGTGATATTGGAGGCTAATGATCTGAGGAGCGTATTATTTCACGACTGAGCGCGCGGCTAGCTCTGACCTGCTAATGCTAACGCTAATGCAGCAACACCAAAACACTTTCACTAACGACGAGCGGGAAACTCTCACCAGCACAAGAAAAGGGCACTTTAAATAATCTGTTCAGTAAAATCTTAACCTATAAACCATCTGGATAAAATAAAGCCATACTATGTAACCTTTCAGACAAAAAAAAAACACAATAAATAAATGTACTTAAAACATAATTCAACATAAATAAAGATATAAGAATGAACTATTTGTATTTCTAATCGAGAAAAAAGTTGGTCCCACTTGGTCTAAAACATTGGATTCTGACTCTTGCTCGGGGGTCGGACTTTTACAGTTTGGATGTTGTAACTACAGTATATCACACATGGACTAAATGCTTAAAATATACAAAAAAACTACAACAGAAGAGCAAAAAGAATTACCTTTATTTAGAGGAAACAGTGCCGTTGGTCACTCTTTTTATCCAGTGCATCAAAGTTATTCTAGTGGTGCGTTTGTATTGCATTACTGTACTTTATTTTAGCTTGTTTACACGCTCTGTTTTGTCTTATTGTAGTTAATGTAGCTTCTGTACAGCACTTTGGGCCATTGTGGTTGTTTTTAAATGTTCTTTATAAATAAACTGGACTTGACTTGACTTGACTGGACTGGACTGGACTTGGTGGTGGCTGTTCTCAAAACTGATCTTAAATGAACAAGTAACTGCTCAGTAACTCTCAGACAACTAACAAGTGACAAAAGTGCCATTCTTAACTTAACTAAAAATGTTTATTAAGTGCTTTGGGGCCGGATCAAAATGCAAAAGGGCCGCATGTGGCCCCCAGGCCTGAGTTTGTCCCCCTCTGGTCTAGACTCAAGTCCAAGTCATTGTTTATTATGAACTAAATCTCTGCAGTTTGCCCCGTCACTTACTGAGTGTATGTGGCCAACAGATGGCGCCTGCACAATTTATGTTATCACTTTAAGGCAGTGGTTCTCAAACTAGGGGTCGAGACCCCAATGGAGGTCGCAAAATGATTTCTGGGGGTCCCACATGATGGGAAAAATGTGTATAATGGTGTTATACTTTGCACCTGCACCTCTTAAGCACTTTGTTCAGTTCACATCAGGAGTGACCTCCAGAGCCACTCGGGCCTCCACCAGGGGCCAGTGGACCAGACCAAAACATTAAACTACATTTGCACAAACAACCTTCTCTTATAACGCAATAAAAGAATGGAACAATCTTCCCACTGAACTGAAAAGTCAAACAAACTATTCAACGTTCTCTGTAGAACTTAAAAAGTGGTTGTGGAGCTCAGACTTGTCACTGACAGATATCTGCTTCTCCTCAAATAAGTCCAATGTATATATTTGTAAATGTAACTGAGGTAAGTGGCTTATGGACTGATTTAATAGTGAAAGGTAATTAGGTAGGTCATGTATTCTATAAGATACTTTTTTCTGTTCATGTGTGATGCTTGAGTCAGAGTGGAATTTGTGAATTGATCTTACTAATCTTTTGTTGTTTGCTCTGTACTATTTATTCTTGTAAATCAGGGACTGCAGATGGAAACTAGCTATTTAGCTCTAATCTGGTGCGGAACATCTCTGTTTTTATGAGCTTAATGTCTCTGTACATTGTCCCTTCAAATAAAGACTAAACTAAACTAAACAAGGCCCGACCACCTTCAAATGCAGTGAACGTAGATTCCTGTTTGTCGCCGCCAAAGTCATTTTTCTAGGTCTGTGTTCTCAAAATTTAATCAAACATTAGATATAAGGCTCATTTATGACTTTGTGTGTCGCCTATTTTTTGTATTTGGGGGACGCAAATGTGAACTATTGTTATTTTGAGGGTCACGACTGAAAAAGTTTGAGAACCACCGCTTTAAGGGACAACGTGAAAAGCTCTGATCAGACCAGAAGTGATGGTGTTTAGAGGCAGAAAGGCTCAGAACGAGTGTTTTAAGGACTTTAAACAGCAGAAGATTCTCTGATAAATGATGAATAACGTCATTGATCGAGCAGAGAGTGTTTGGACGGTCGGAGGAGGAGGACTTTCTAACCAACAATCCTCAAAACAGTGTGAATGAAGCTGAATGCCACTGCAGGGGTGTGTTTAATGACAGAACATTTTTAGAACAGGGTCAAAAACTCTAAAAAGTCACTGCAGAATATGTGTCCTTTGAAGTCACAGGGTTTGACTCCAAATGGTTGTAGTTACACAGTTATAGGATATTATAACTTAAAGGGCGTATGACGGGTTTTTATGATTTTCTAATTTTGACTTTATTCAGTGCATTAATACTTTGTGTGAATACAAATTACAGTTTTACACCAATCAGGTCACTATTTGTGGAGAAAAGTTGAAAAATCTGTTGACAATTACAGGAAGTAAATAAGTTGATGACGTCACACTGGGGAGACAAAGGTCATGCATAATTTACACAAAATAAACTACTTTTTTGACCCTTTAAACTTTGATTCAACAAAATAAAGGTGTCAACGTGTGTTTTTCTTTGTCAAATGAACAAAATCTGTGACATTAGAGGAGTTTTGGCCCAGTGTACAGTGTGGTTGCTATGACAATTTCCTAGTGTGATGTCATACTTTACAACCAGGAAGTAAAATTAAAAACCTAAAACCTAAAAAACAGCTAAACTGGGGTAAAATTTGTAAAGATTTTTGTAGAAATTTGAATATATTTATCTTAACTGCATTTTAGTTAAATGTGTATTTCAACCTGTCAGAGGCCCTTTAAAGTAAATTAAATATAATCTAAGAGTCACAGCAGCTGCAGTCGTCACACAGACAGTACAGCAGCACAAACGCTCTCTCTCCCTTCCCTTTTCTCCCGTACCCTTCAGCTGCAGGACGGGGCTAAAACTCCAGCTTTGACACCAGAAAAAGACCAGAAACACATCACCAAACGAAAGGAGAGAGGGGAAGAAAGAGGGGAGAGGGAAGGGGGGAGGAAAGAGGAGAGGAAAGAGCAGAGCGCTGGTAACACGGCGCGACAGGCTCAGTGGGAGGGTCAGAGCCGTTTGGTATCAGCAAAACATCAGTCAACTGTCAGCAAGACTCTTATCTGAGAATCAGGGAGAGAGAGTGGGGGAGAGAGGGGGAGACAGGGGGGAGAGAGAGGGAGACGGGGGGAGAGAGAGAAGAGGGGAAAACTGGGAGAGAGGGGGAGAAACAAACCTTAACGAGATGGAGAAAGAGGTGGAGAGAGAGAAGGGAACAAGGAGAGGGGGGAGGGAGGGGGAGGGGGGCGAGAGAGGGAGGGAAAGAGGGTGGGTCTGGTGCATGATGGGAGATATGATAAATACAGAGCAGTATTCCCTGAGCTCACTGCAGAAACAATAGAGCAGAAACAAGAGAGACACTGGTTATACTTTTACTGAATAAGACTGAGTTAGACCTGGTTTAGTCCTGGTTTAGACCTGGTTTAGACCTGATTTAGATCTGGTTTAGTCCTGGTTTAGACCTGGTTTAGTCCTGGTTTAGACCTAGTTTAAGACCTGGTTTAGTCCTGGTTTAGACCTGGTTTAGTCCTGTTTCAGTCCTGGTTCAGTCCTGGTTTAGTCCTGGTTTAGTCCTGGTTTAGTCCTGGTTCAGACCTGGTTTAGTCCTGGTTTAGTCCTGGTTTAGTCCTGGTTTAGACCTGGTTTAGACCTGGTTTAGACCTGGTTTAGACCTGGTTCAGTCCTGGTTTAGTCCTGGTTTAGACCTGGTTTAGTCCTGGTTTAGACCTGGTTTAGACCTGGTTTAGTCCTGGTTTAGTCCTGGTTTAGTCCTGGTTTAGTCCTGGTTTAGTCCTGGTTTAGTCCTGGTTTAGACCTGGTTTAGTCCTGATTTAGATCTAGTTACGTCCTGGTTTAGACCTGGTTTAGTCCTGGTTTAGTCCTGACTTAGACCTGGTTTAGTCCTGGTTTAGTCCTGGTTTAGTCCTGGTTTAGACCTGGTTCAGTCCTGGTTCAGACCTGGTTCAGACCTGGTTCAGTCCTGGTTTAGTCCTGGTTTAGACCTGGTTTAGTCCTGGTTTAGTCCTGGTTTAGACCTGGTTTAGTCCTGGTTTAGTCCTGGTTTAGTCCTGGTTCAGACCTGGTTCAGTCCTGGTTTAGTCCTGGTTTAGACCTGGTTTAGTCCTGGTTCAGTCCTGGTTTAGTCCTGGTTTAGACCTAGTGTAAATATTCCTAGTATAGTTCTGATTTATGACAGGTTTAGTCCTGGTTTAGTCCTGGTTTAGTCCTGGTTCAGTCCTGGTTCAGTCCTGGTTCAGTCCTGGTTTAGTCCTGGTTTAGACCTAGTTTAAGACCTGGTTTAGTCCTGGTTTAGTCCTGGTTTAGTCCTGGTTTAGACCTGGTTTAGACCTGGTTTAGACCTGGTTCAGTCCTGGTTTAGTCCTGGTTTAGACCTGGTTTAGTCCTGGTTTAGACCTGGTTTAGACCTGGTTTAGTCCTGGTTTAGTCCTGGTTTAGTCCTGGTTCAGACCTGGTTCAGTCCTGGTTTAGTCCTGGTTTAGACCTGGTTTAGTCCTGGTTTAGTCCTGGTTTAGACCTGGTTTAGTCCTGGTTTAGTCCTGGTTTAGTCCTGGTTTAGACCTGGTTCAGTCCTGGTTCAGACCTGGTTCAGTCCTGGTTTAGACCTGGTTTAGTCCTGGTTTAGACCTGGTTTAGTCCTGGTTTAGACCTGGTTTAGTCCTGGTTTAGTCCTGGTTTAGTCCTGGTTCAGACCTGGTTCAGTCCTGGTTTAGTCCTGGTTTAGACCTGATTTAGATCTGGTTTAGTCCTGGTTTAGACCTGGTTTAGTCCTGGTTTAGACCTAGTTTAAGACCTGGTTTAGTCCTGGTTTAGTCCTGGTTTAGTCCTGGTTTAGACCTGGTTTAGACCTGGTTTAGACCTGGTTCAGTCCTGGTTTAGTCCTGGTTTAGACCTGGTTTAGTCCTGGTTTAGACCTGGTTTAGACCTGGTTTAGTCCTGGTTTAGTCCTGGTTTAGTCCTGGTTCAGACCTGGTTCAGTCCTGGTTTAGTCCTGGTTTAGACCTGGTTTAGTCCTGGTTTAGACCTGGTTTAGTCCTGGTTTAGACCTGGTTTAGTCCTGGTTTAGTCCTGGTTTAGACCTGGTTTAGTCCTGGTTTAGACCTGGTTTAGACCTGATTTAGATCTGGTTTAGTCCTGGTTTAGACCTGGTTTAGTCCTGGTTTAGACCTAGTTTAAGACCTGGTTTAGTCCTGGTTTAGTCCTGGTTTAGTCCTGGTTTAGACCTGGTTTAGACCTGGTTTAGACCTGGTTCAGTCCTGGTTTAGTCCTGGTTTAGACCTGGTTTAGTCCTGGTTTAGACCTGGTTTAGACCTGGTTTAGTCCTGGTTTAGTCCTGGTTTAGTCCTGGTTCAGACCTGGTTCAGTCCTGGTTTAGTCCTGGTTTAGACCTGGTTTAGTCCTGGTTTAGTCCTGGTTTAGACCTGGTTTAGTCCTGGTTTAGTCCTGGTTTAGTCCTGGTTTAGACCTGGTTCAGTCCTGGTTCAGACCTGGTTCAGTCCTGGTTTAGACCTGGTTTAGTCCTGGTTTAGACCTGGTTTAGTCCTGGTTTAGACCTGGTTTAGTCCTGGTTTAGTCCTGGTTTAGTCCTGGTTTAGACCTGGTTTAGTCCTGGTTTAGTCCTGGTTTAGTCCTGGTTCAGACCTGGTTCAGTCCTGGTTTAGTCCTGGTTCAGACCTTGTCAGACACATATTTACCTTTAGGGGTGATAAACTCTGCAGAAAAGCTCATTTGAAAAGCTCATTACCTTCTGTTTATATAATTGCCGACATATTAATGCCCCAGAGCTAATTCGATTTGATCCCAATAAAGAAAGTCTCGACGGGAGAAATCAGGTTATTCCTTCATAACGACACAATGGGAGCACAGCTTTTGGAAGTCGTTTCAATGGAAAGAGTGGAGTCCACAGAACCACTGGACCGACGCTTCTCTCACCAGAACGGCCCCGGAACACAGACCGTTCAGCAGGGGCGGACCTGGGAATACTGGAGCCAGAGGAAAAATGAACTACAGGCCCCTCCTCATCAAGTGGGATTTTCCATAAATTCTCTTTGATTGTTCTTGAAAGGAAGCGTTTGTTTTTTGTTGTTTTGTTGTGGACAGACAGATTCATAAATTTGGGGTAAATCAACTACTGGTAAACAGATTTCAAGAGGGGGGTTTGGGGGTCCTTCCCCAGAAGAATATTTAGGAAAGCAGATCATATTTCCTGTTTAGTGGTGCATTTTAACACATATTCAGCTGATTAAATATATGATATTCATTTGAAATGTATTGTTCAATCTCAGTTCATTCCTATTGGGGCCCCTTAAGGTTTGGGCCCAAGGTTGTAGAGGCCTGTTGCCAAATGGTAAGTCCGGCACTGCGCTTCTTTCACCAGAACGGCTCAAAAAGGAAAAGCCGACGCACTTCACAATAAGAGTCTGAACAGGAAACAAACTAATGGAATTTCAGAATGTGTGTGTTAGCATGTGTGTGTGTTAGCGTGTCAATGTTAGTGTGTGTTAACGTCAGTATTAGTGCGTGTATTAGCGTGTCATTGTTAGAGTGTGTTAGCATGTGTGTGTTAGTGCATCAGTGTTTGTGTATGTATTAGCACGTCAGTGTTAATGTGTGTGTTAGCGTCAGTGTTAGTGTGTGTTAGCATCAGTGTTAACGTGTGAGTGTTAGTGTGTGTGTTAGCGTCAATGTTAGTGTGTGTGTGTTAGCATATGTGTGTTAGTGCATCAGTGTTAGTGTATGTATTAGCACGTCAGTGTTAATGTGTGTGTTAGCGTCAGTGTTAGTGTGTGTTAACGTCAGTATTAGTGTGTGTATTAACGTGTCATTGTTAGTGTGTGTTAGCATGTGTGTGTTAGTGCATCAGTGTTAATGTGTGTGGTAGCATGTCAGTGTTAGTGTGTGTTAGCGTCAGTGTTAATGTGTGTTTTAGCGTGTCAGTGTTAGTCTGTGTGTTAGCGTCAATGTTAGTGTGTGTGTGTTAGCATCAGTATTAACGTGTGAGTGTTGGTGTGTGTTTTAGCACATCATTGAATGTGTGTGAGTGTCAGTGTAGTGTGTGTGTGTTAGTGTGTTATAGTGTGTGTTGGCGTGTCAGTGTTAGTATTAGCATGTGTGTTAGCCTGTGAGTTCTATGTTAGCATGTGCAGTGTTGTTATTGTTAGTGTGTGTGTTAGTCTTAATGTGTGTGTTAACCTGTGAGTGCTAGCATGTGCAGCGGTGTTATTGTTAGCGTGTGTGTGTGTGTGTGTGTGTGTGTGTGTGTGTGTCAGCGTGTGCAGTGGTGTTATTGTTAGCGTGTATGTGTGTGTGTGTGTGTGTGTGTGTGTGTTAGCATGTGTTTCAGCATGTGCAGCGGTGTTATCATTAGTGTGTCAGTGTCAGTGTTAGCGTGTGTGTTTGCCTGTGAGTGCTAATGTGTGCAGTGGTGTTATCATTAGTGTGTCAGTGTTAGCGTGTGTGTTTGCCTGTGAGTGCTAATGTTTGCAGTGGTGTTATCATTAGTGTGTCAGTGTCAGTGTTAGTGTGTGCGTGTTAGCGTGTACAGTGGTGTTATCATTAGTGTGTCAGTGTTAGTATTAGCTTGCGTTTTAGCCTGTGAGTGCTAGCATGTGCAGTGGTGTTATTGTTAGCGTGTATGTGTGTGTGTTAGCATGTGTTTCAGCATGTGCAGTGGTGTTATCATTAGTGTGTCAGTGTTAGTGTGTGCGTGTTAGCGTGTGTGTGTTAACTTGTGTCAGTGGTAGTGTGTGTGTGGAAACTTATGAGTGCTAGCGTGTGCAGCGGTGTTATCATTAGTGTGTCGGTGTCAGTATTAGCGTGTGTGTTTGCCTGTGAGTGCTAGCGTGTGCAGTGGTGTTATCATTAGCGTGTCAGTGTCAGTGTTAGTGTGTGCGTGTTAGCGTGTGTGTGTTAACTTGTCAGTGCTAGCGTGTGCAGTGGTGTTATAATTAGCGTGTCAGTGTCAGTGTGTGCGTATTAGCGTGTGTGTGTTAACTTGTCGGTGTTAGCATATGTGTTGGCGAGTGTGTTAGCGCGTGTGAGTGCTAGCGTTGCTTCTTGTTTCCCTCCGGAGCTCGTTTCCTCTCTCTGACTTCGTCTTTGAAAAACATGAGGCTCGACTCAAACGGAGCAGAGCTGAAGGAGAGCGGCACGGCGAGGGAAACGCACGCCTTTAAAGGGAAGAACGAGGTTAAAGTCAATCATGGAACTTTTCTGGTGGAGCAGCCGCCACCTGCTTGTCTCCATGGTGATGTCACTGTCTGTAATATATTGTTGTAATGTAATAAAGAAAGTAATTTATGCCACAGACACAAGGTTTATCCCCAAAGCACTGTTATAAATGTACAATAATGTTAAAAAAAGTGTGTAATAATAATAAATAAATCACAGAATGAAACATCACTGTAATAATGACTTTATCGTCTACAGCTCAAATCTAATCGTAGGACACAAAAATAACAAAAAATCCAAATGGGACTAAGAAAGGTACAAACAATAAAAATATACCACCCAAAATATATGGTTCCATCTATTTTATTGAAGGATAAGTCGATCCCTCCAGTGTTTGTAAACAAAATGCTGTGGCCCTGTACCATTTCATGAGTTAGCACTAATGCATTTCCAATGGGAGAGTTAGCGTTAGCCTCCAAATATCACAAACTATGAAAAACCAGGTCTGTTTTGGAAACTGAAACCTCTCAACCACATGTGAGTAACACCAGAGTTAGAAAATATCACCACACGTGTGTTTTATGTAGATTGTTAGCGCTAGTTCGTGATTTTAGTCTGTGTTTTGTGATTTTAATGCAACTTTTTCTGTTATGTAAAGCACTTCTAATTGCCTTGTGTACGAATTGTGCTCTACAAATAAACTTGCCTTGCCTAACGAGAACAAGCGGTAGAAAATGAATGAATGATTGAACGAATGTTAGCGTTAGCGACTAATGCTGAAATCAAATGTGATGAACTGTTCATAAATAAGTGTCTGTGTCTGAATGGCTTCAGTTTCCCCCCAACCCACTAATGCCATACGAGCACCACTTTGAATTGGTGTCTAAGCTAGCAAGGTACGCTAACCAGGTCTCAGCAGAACCCTGGATCGTTCATATTAGCCAGAGGGCATCGCAGCTTAAACCTGTAGGGAGCCCCCAGTGGCCGCTCCATTGGAACTGCAACAAAAACAGCCTCCACAGCCCAGAATTTTTCCCTTCGAGCACAACGTAAACACAAACTACCGACAGGGACTGATAGGGACTGACAGGGACCGACAGGGACCGACAGGCTACGGTTTTCACAAAGGTCAGATTTTGTGGCCTATTTTCAGATCATTCACTTTCAGTTTTCTTAAAAACATCTTTTTAATCTTTATCTCGGTCTCGCTCTGTTTGACGCTCCGCTCCAGCAGCTCTCGCTCTGATTGGTCAGAGCAGTCACCTGGTACGAGAGCCTGTGTCATGTGACCATCCTTCGGGGCCGCACACCCAGCGGATATTGACCTTATTCTACCCCGCCCACTTTTGTTGTTTTTTGCCACAGATCCCCACTTTTGTTGTAAATGCACTTCTGTTTGACGAGAACTCTGTTAAAGCTAATGATGAACGAGGGAAAAGTCTGACGCTAAAATGTTACATAAAGTAGATTGATTTGTGTAAAATGTTTAATGAACACGAGCAACAACAAGTCACATGCACTGATTTCCTGAAAACGTCTTTTTAGTCCGAGTAGAACTTATTTTCTGTTGAGCTCGTCTGCTCCATGTGAACTCCAACGGACACAAGACGGCGGCGCCCACGGCAACTTCATGAATAAGGAGAATACCAAGCTCCCAAAGGCTAAACTGGCGACATGCGCTAACGAGCACGGCCCATTGGCTTAAACAGACCATCTCTCTTTTTTCACCTTTTTCTCTCTTTGTCCTTCTCTCTTTTCCTCTCTCTTCTTCCTCCCGTTCTCTTTTGTCTCCTCTCCCTCTTTTCACCCTCTCTCTCGTCACCCGCTCTCTCCCTTCTCTCTCTGTCTCTCCCTCCCTCTCTCTCTTTTCTCCCTCCTTCCTCTCTTTCTCTCCCTCTCCTCCCCCCTCTCTGTCTCTCTCTCCCTGCCCTCCCCTCTCTCTCTCCCCCCCTATCTGTCTCTCCCTCCTTCCTCTCCCTCTCTCTCTCTCCTCCCTCACCTCTCTCCTCCCCCTCCCTCCCTCACCTCCCCCTCTCTCCTCCCTCTCTCTCCCTCCCCCCCTCTCTCTCCTCCCTCCCTTTCTCTCTCCCTCCCTCCCTCACCTCTCTCTCCCTCTCTCCTCCCTCCCTCCCTCATCTCCCCCTCCCTCCCTCCCTCTCTCTCCCTCCCTCTCTCTCCCTCCCCTTGCCTCACCTCCCCCGCCCTCTCTCCCTCCCTCCCTCACCTCTCTCTCCCTCTCTCCTCCCTCTCCCCCTCTCTCTCTCCCTCTCCTCCCTCCCCCTCCTTGCTTCACCTCCCCTCTCTCCCTCCCCCCCTCTCTCCCCTCCCTCCCTCTCCTCCCTCTCTCTCCTCCCTCTCTCCCTCTCTCTCCCTCCCCCTCCCCCTCCCCCTCCCTCTCTGTTTTCTCACCTCGCCTCCTCTTTCCCAAAATTTAGTTTCTGTGTTTCAAACTTCTTACTTTCTGGGCCCACACAGCTGCGACCGACTCCAGCTCGTCTTCTTTCTTTCGTCAAAACTAAACCGTCTTTTCTCTGTTTTTACTCTTTAGATAAAATTAAATACCAGGCTCCGCGAGATAAAAATATGAAAAAACGAGGCTCGAGTTCACAATCTGTTAAATCCTGGCAGAGACGGCGCTGCCAAAACCGACGTGTTGATGAGGATTTCTGTGCGACGGTTTTAGAAAACCAACAATTAATGAGAAGAACTGTTCTCCCCAGCACCCTGTCAGATAGAAACAGGACTAAACTGGGCCAAACAGGGCCAAATAGGACTAAAGAGGACTAAACAGGACTAAACTGGACTAAACAGGACTAAACTGGACTAAACAGGGCTAAACAGGACTAAACTGGGCCAAACAGGACTAAACTGGACTAAACAGGGCTAAACAGGACTAAACAGGGCTAAACAGGGCTAAACAGGACTAAACAAGGACTAAACAGGACTAAACTGGGCTAAACAGGACTAAACAGGACTAAACAAGGACTAAACAGGGCTAAACAGGGCTAAACAGGGCTAAACAGGGCTAAACAGGACTAAACAAGGACTAAACAGGACTAAACAGGACTAAAGAGGACTAAACAGGGCTAAACAGGTCTAAAGAGGACTAAACAGGGCTAAACCAGGACTAAACTGGACTAAACAAGGACTAAACCAGGACTAAACAAGGCTAAACAGGACTAAACAGGGCTAAAGAGGACTAAACAGGGCTAAACAAGGACTAAACAGGACTAAACTGGGCTAAACAGGACTAAACTGGGCTAAACAGGACTAAACAGGACTAAACTGGGCTAAACAGAACTAAACCAGGACAAAACAAGGACTCAACAGGGTTAAACCAGGACTAAAGAAGGACTAAACAGGGCTAAAATAGACTAAACAAGGACTAAATAGGACTAAACCAGGACTAAACCAGGACTAAACCAGGACTAAAAATGACTAAACCAGGAGTAAACCGAACTAAACCAGGACTAAACAGGGTTAAACCGGCCTAAACAAGGACTAAACAGGACTAAATAGTTTAAACAGGACTAAACAAAGACTAAACCAGGGCTAAAGCAGGACTAAACAGGACTAAACCAGACATTTTCTTCATTTGATCAGGATTTCTGCCTCAGCTGAATCCTGTTTTTGTTGCTGTTGTATTTTATCGTTGAGTGTTTATCAAAGTCTGGAGCATCAGTGGAGGAGGAGAGCAGAGCGCAGCCAAAAACGTGAGTGAAACACGAGCGAGCCAAACTAAACATGAGTAAAACATGACCGAGCCAAACTAAACATGAGGAAAACATGAGCGAGCCAAACTAAACATGAGGAAAACATGAGCGAGCCAAACTAAACATGAGTAAAACACGACCGAGTCAAACTAAACATGAGTGAAACATGACCGAGCCAAACTAAACATGAGGAAAAAATGAGCGAGCCAAACTAAACATGAGGAAAACACGAGCGAGTCAAACTAAACATGAGTAAAACATGACCAAGTCAAACTAAACATGAGTGAAACACGACCGAGCCAAACTAAACATGAGGAAAACATGACCAAGTCAAACTAAACATGAGTGAAACACGACCGAGCCAAACTAAACATGAGGAAAACATGACAGAGCCAAACTAAACATGAGTAAAACATAACAGAGCCAAACTAAACATGAGGAAAACGCGACCGAGCCAAACTAAACATGAGTAAAACACGACCGAGCCAAACTAAACATGAGTAAAACATGACCATGCCAAACTAAACATGAGGAAAACATGACCGAGCCAAACTAAACATGAGTAAAACACAAAGGAGCCAAACTAAACATGAGTAAAACACGACCGAGCCAAACTAAACATGAGGAAAACATGACCGAGCCAAACTAAACATGAGGAAAACATGACAGAGTCAAACTAAACATGAGTAAAACACGACCGAGCCAAACTAAACATGAGTAAAACACGACCGAGCCAAACTAAACATGAGTAAAACATGACTGAACCAAACTAAACATGAGTAAAACAAGACCGAGCCAAACTAAACATGAAGAAAACACGACAGAGTCAAACTAAACATGAGGAAAACACGACCGAGCCAAACTAAACATGAGTAAAACATGACCGAGCCAAACTAAACATGAGTAAAACATGACAGAGTCAAACTAAACATGAGTAAAACACGAGCGAGCCAAACTAAACATGAGTAAAACATGACAAAGCCAAACTAAACATGAGTAAAACATGACCGGCCCAGACTAAACATGAGGAAAACACGACAGAGCCAAACTAAACATGAGTAAAACACGAGCAAGCCAAACTAAACATGAGTAAAACACGACCGAGCCAAACTAAACATGAGGAAAACATGACCGAGCCAAACTAAACATGAGTAAAACATGACCGAGCCAAACTAAACATGAGGAAAACATGACAGAGTCAAACTAAACATGAGTAAAACACGACCGAGCCAAACTAAACATAAGAAAAACATGACTGAATCAAACTAAACATGGGTAAAACACGACCGGCCCAGACTAAACATGAGGAAAACACGAGCGAGCCAAACTAAACATGAGTAAAACACGACAGAGCCAAACTAAACATGAGGAAAACACGACAGAGCCAAACTAAACATGAGGAAAACACGACCGAGCCAAACTAAACATGAGGAAAACATGACCGGCCCAGACTAAACATGAGGAAAACATGACCGAGTCAAACTAAACATGAGTAAAACACGAAAACATGAAACATGAAAGTCGATATTTTGAGACAGAAAACAGACAAAAAAACAAAGAATTAATGAAAAAAAGGGTTTTTCCTGTCGTGTGTCGCCTCAAAAACATCACAATAATAAATTTTTCTCAAATGATTCAACTCTAATTTGACCCGGGGCCAAACTGAAGCTGTTCCAGGGTGTTGTGGGGCGTGAAGTGCGGTGCACCCGGTCCAGACCTGGCCCCGGCTCGTGTCCCGGTGCGTCTCGCTCTCATTTCCATCGGCGCGTCTCGTGTTTGAACTGCTGCTCGTCTGTTCATCTGGACCGGCTCAGATCAAACGCACCGCACTCCACTCGACTCAGAATGAATTTAAAAACCTCGAGCTCAGCCCTGATTTCATTAAAAAAACTCAAATGGAGGCAATGATTTGAAGACGTCCAGGAGCAGAGCCCGAGGTGTGTGAGCCAGGACTGAACCAGGACTAAACCAGGACTAAACCAGGACTGAACCAGGACTAAACCAGGACTGAACCAGGACTAAACCAGGACTAAACCAGGACTAAACCAGGACTGAACCAGGACTAAACCAGGACTAAACCAGGACTGAACCAGGACTAAACCAGGACTGAACCAGGACTAAACCAGGACTAAACCAGGACTAAACCAGGACTGAACCAGGACTAAACCAGGACTGAACCAGGACTAAACCAGGACTGAACCAGGACTAAACCAGGACTGAACCAGAACTGAACCAGGACTGAACCAGGACTGAACCAGGACTAAACCAGGACTGAACCAGGACTAAACCAGGACTAAACAAGGACTAAACCAGGACTGAACCAGGACTAAACCAGGACTGAACCAGGACTAAACCAGGACTGAACCAGGACTAAACCAGGACTGAACCAGAACTGAACCAGGACTGAACCAGGACTGAACCAGGACTAAACCAGGACTGAACCAGGACTGAACCAGGTCTAAACCAGGTCTAAACCAGGACTGAACCAGGACTGAACCAGGACTGAACCAGAGCTAAACCAGGACTAAACCAGGGCTGAACCAGGACTGAACCCGGACTAAACAAGGACTAAACCAGGACTGAACCAGAACTGAACCAGGACTGAACCAGGACTGAACCAGGACTAAACCAGGACTGAACCAGGACTGAACCAGGTCTAAACCAGGTCTAAACCAGGACTGAACCAGGACTGAACCAGGACTGAACCAGAGCTAAACCAGGACTGAACCAGGTCTAAACCAGGACTGAACCAGGACTAAACCAGGACTAAACCAGTGATAAACCAGGACCAAATCAGGACTAAACTGGTACTAAAATCGAGAATAAGCTAGATCTTATCTTGAACTTAAACCGAGACTAAACCAGGTTTAAACTGGGACTGGACTAAGACTAAAGCAGGACTAAATCAGGTCTAAATTGGGACTAAACTAGGTCTAAACTAGGACTGAACCAAGTCTAAACCAAGAATAAAACCAGCGCTAAACACTGTCTAAACTGTGACTAAAACCAGAACCAAACCAAGTCTAAACTGGGACTAAAACTGAGACTTAACGGCGTCTAAACAGGGACTAAAACTGAGGCTAAACCAGGTCTAAACTGGGACTAAAACTGAGGCTAAACCAGGTCTAAACTGGGACTAAAACTGAGACTAAACCGGTGCTAAAACAGGTCTAAACCGGTCACATCCACGAGCTGCAGCTTCTGGAGCAGATCTGTGTAAAAATAGCAGCGAGTCCAAACGGATCCTCCAGAGTTTTGGCTCAAGATCCAAACAGAAGAGAGCCCCAGGTCACAACACGGGACGACACTGAGATACACAAAGACACAACACACACAACATACAACACGGGACGACACTGTGCTACACAACACACAACATACAACATACAACACAACACGGGACAACACTGAGATACACAAAGACACAACATGGGACGACACTGAGCTACACAACACACAACATGGGACGACACTGAGCTACACAAAGACACAACATACACACAACACACACACAACACAACACGGGACGACACTGAGATACACAAAGACACAACATACACACAACACACACACAACACAACACGGGACGACACTGAGATACACAACACACAACATACACACACACACAACACGGGACGACACTAAGCTACACAACACACACACAGACACACAACATACACACAACACAACACACAACACAACATACACACAACACACACAACACATAAACAACACGGGACGACACTGAGATACACAAAGACACAACACACACAACATACAACACGGGACGACACTGTGCTACACAACACACAACATACAACACAACACGGGACAACACTGAGATACACAAAGACACAACATGGGACGACACTGAGCTACACAACACACAACATGGGACGACACTGAGCTACACAAAGACACAACATACACACAACACACACACAACACAACACGGGACGACACTGAGATACACAAAGACACAACATACACACAACACACACACAACACAACACGGGACGACACTGAGATACACAACACACAACATACACACACACACAACACGGGACGACACTAAGCTACACAACACACACACAGACACACAACATACACACAACACAACATACACACAACACACACAACACATAAACAACACGGGACGACACTGTGCTACACAACACACAAACAACACACACACACAACACACAACATAGACAACACTGTACTACACACAGCACAGACAACACACACAGTTCTGCTTGAGTCCTGGTTTAGTCCTGGTTTAGTCCTGGTTTAGTCCTGGTTTAGTCCTGTTTTAGTCCTGTTTTAATCCTGTTTTAGTCCTGTTTTAGTCCCGCTTTAGTCCTGTTTTAGTCCTGTTTTAATCCTGTTTTAGTCCTGTTTTAGTCCCGCTTTAGTCCTGTTTTAGTCCCGGTTTAGCCCTGCTTGAGTCCTGGTTTAGTTCTGCTTTAGTCCTGGTTTAGTCCTGGTTTAGTCCTGGTTTAGTCCTGTTTTAGTCCTGTTTTAGTCCCACTTTAATCCTGCTTGAGTCCTGGTTTAGTTCTGCTTTAGTTCTGTTTTAGTCCTGCTTTAGTCCTGTTTTAGTCCCGCTTTAGTCCTGTTTTAGTCCTGTTTTAGTCCTGTTTTAGTCCCGCTTTAGTCCTGTTTTAGTCCTGTTATAGTCCTGGTTTAGTCCCGCTTTAGTCCTGTTTTAGTCCTGTTATAGTCCTGGTTTAGTCCTGGTTTAGTCCTGTTTTAGCCCTGCTTTAGTCCTGTTTTAGTCCTGTTATAGTCCTGTTTTAGTCCTGTTTTAGTCCTGTTTTAGTCCTGTTTTAGTCCCGCTTTAGTCCTGTTTTAGTCCTGGTTCAGTCCTGTTTTAGTCCCGCTTTAGTCCTTGTTTAGCCCTGCTTTAGTCCTGTTTTAGTCCTGTTTTAGTCCCGGTTTAGCCCTGTTTTAGTCCTGTTTTAGTCCCGCTTTAGTCCAGGTTTAGTCCAGGTTTAGTTCTGTTTTAGTCCTGTTTTAGTCCTGTTTGAGTCCCGGTTTAGTCCTGGTTTAGTCCTGGTTAAGGGTTTAAAAGTACCACAGATAACCCCACAGAGGCAGCGGCGTGTCCAGGTACCGGCGCGGGGCCCGAGGCTGTGGTGAGTGTAAATGGACGGATGTGGCTGAGATAATTGGAGCGTGTTACAGAGAGGGGCCCGTGCTGCCTTCAGGGCCCATTGGAACAGGCACGACTCCGGAGCAGGTGTGAGGACGATTAAAGGAGAGCTGCACCGCTCCAGCCTCGTCTGTGCCGGTCCAGACCTGGTGCACGCCTCACGCTCATCTGGTTTGACCTGGTTTGGACTTTGTTTTGACCTGGTTTGTTCCTGGTTTAGTGCTTCTGTTTCAATCTGGTTCCGACATAATTTGGACCTGGTTTCAATCTGGTTTTGACCTGGTTTCAATTTGGTTTTGACCCGGTTTCAGTCTGGTTTTGCCCGGGTTTTAATATGGTTTTGCCCTGGTTTCAACCTGGTTTTGACCTGGTTTCAATTCGGTTTTCGGCCTGGTTTTGCCCCGGTTTAGTCCTTTACGGTTTAAACCTTATAACCTGTTTTAGCCCTGGTTTTGATTTGTTTAAGTTGTGGTTTTGACCTGGATTCGACCTGGTTTAGACCTAGTTTGGACCTGGTTTAGCCCTGGTGTATCCCTGGTTTTGACCTGGTTTATACCTTGTTTTCACATGGTTTAGTACTGATTTAATCCTGGTTTAGACCCTGTTTTAGCCCAGTTTAAACTTGGTTTAGACCTGGTTTAGATTTTGATTTATACCCAATTTAGACATGATTTAAACTTGATTTAGCTCTGATTTAGACCTCTTTTTTTCTCATTTTGAAATAAAAGACCTAGACATTACATGGTTTAGCCCTGTTTTAGACCAGGTTTATAGCTGATTTACACCTGGTTAAGCCCTGGTTTAGACCTGGTTTTGATGTGTTTAAGTTGTGATTTCGACCCGGTTTAGCCCTGTTTTAGACCAGGTTTAGACCTGATTTAGACCTGGTTTAGACCTGGTTTAGACCCAGTTGGTTTAGACATTATTTATACTTGGTTACCTCTGGTTTAGCCCTATTTATTTTTTCTTTTTTACTCATTTTTAAATGAAATGACACAAACAAAATCTCTAAAACTATAAAATAACGACCCATGTGTCACAGATTATAATAAAGTCTAACTGATCAGACGCGGCTTCAGTTTGTGTCGATTAAAGGTTACAACAGAAGGATTGGTGTAAAGCAGTGGAAAAACACCGTGGTTTCTCATTGTTCACAGCTACAGATGTGTGCGCTTTGCTGGGTCATCACTAATGCCCTTACCCACAATGCCCCTGTTCACGCCTCACGTGCTCGGCGCCGCTCTCTTCACTTCAGATTCAGATTGTTCTCGTTGTGTCCACACGAGCGTGACTTTACGGCGAGTCTGGAGCAGCTGAGTCCGACGCGCTCAGTTCTCGGGTCAAAAACCGCACGAGGATCCGCAGCACGCCCCGTGTCGAGTCGTGTTCAGCTCGTGTTTAGCTTCGTTCGCGCTCGTTTCGTCGCTCCTGTTTACGAGCTCCTCTTCTCTGAGCCTCACAGAAACGTTGCCAGGTTCGCGACGTCGAACAGAGCTCCGTAAACGTGTCCCGCGCCGCTTTTAAAGTCCATAAATCACCTCAGACTCGACAAAAAAATGTCACTGAAACTCTGATTCAAAACATGACGACACGTCCTCAGCTTTATAGTGTCGGGAAGTAAAAATACATGTTCAGAATACTAACTGTAACCGTGTTCTAATGACTCTCTCATGCAGTAAACTTGATCATGTTTAAGATTTCACTTAATATTTTGTCTGTTTGTCCCAGTTTGTTTGTTTGTTTGTGTAAAGTTTATAACGTCACTTTCTGGTTGAACATGAGCAGCAAATATGACACAGTGAGAGGTAATTCTACAGCTGTTACCATAGCAACCAGACTGTAAACAAGGGCCAACATCCATACATCACACAATAATTATGATGTGACAAATAATAATGCCTGATAACACCTTTATTTTATTGAACGACCGTCTAAACCGCCAGAAAAATGTGTCAGTTGAGTTTAATTAATTTGTCTCTGTCTGTGTCCTCATGTCCACTCTGGTCCTGCAGGGGGCGCTATACAGTGGTCACGCCATGTTTAGTTCTGTCCGAATGTCCAGCAGCTGAAAAAGAAGTGCACTCAAAATTTCCCACAATGCATCTTGAAAAGTAGTGTCCAGCGCTGGTCACTAGAGGTCACTATAGACCACAATGCATTGCAAGAGTCGTAAAAACTCATAGACCGTACATATCAGTGGACCATGTTAGCATGCTAGCCGCCGCGTTCCAAATAGGAAGCAGCTCTGGAGGCTCCTGGCTCCTTCAGGCCGAGCTCCATTCACTTTCTGTGACACTGGAGCCTTTACTCTGTGACTGTTTCTGTCAAACTCACATCTGGAACTAAAATGTCCGTCTGACTCACTCTACATGATTTTTTTTTTTCGTTGGTTGTTCATAAATCAAGTTATTACAATAATAACTGACCAATCAGGTTCCTTTTCCAGGGGCTGGTTTCGCTCATGTTAGCAACAGGTTTGATTGACAGCTAGCGTTGCCACCATCTCCTCCCACCGAGGGGCGGAAACCGTTAACAACCACGCTCCTGATTGGTCCGTGTGGTTGTCACGATACGCACTCGGATTTAAATATCCGAGTGCGTATCGTGTACTTTAGCCGCTGTAACCGCCGCTGTAACCGCTAGCCACGATGGGCTTCATTTAGCTGGAGCCAAACGCTATGACGTCACACTCCCACAGTCCATCGATATGTACGGTCTGTGTAAAAACCATAGCAACAGTGACAGGTTTAACTGAACACAACAGACTGAATGAAGCACAAAGAGCTGTTTAATCGAACTGTTGAGTCGAGATCTTGAACAAAACACTTTAAACAAACCGTTAGCAGCAGAGTCGCTAGTGTTAGCCGCTAACCTTAGCTTGAGCTGTGAATAGATCATGAATCTCAGGCAAAAAGATGAACAATCCAGTCTGTTTAACGTGTGATCCAGGGTTAATAAAACCTGTGATGATCATTAATCCATAAATACAGTATGTGTCGGAGGATTTGACAAATAAAATCAAAATCAGTTTTTACAGAAATCTATTTTTATCTGAGTTTTGCCGACTTTTTTTCTCCCAGACGCCAGAGTCATGTGACCCGCGGCGACGAGAAAGTATGAGCTGAGTCTGAACGTGACCCAAATATGACACAGTTAGAGGTAATTCCACAACTGTTACCATAGCAACCAGACTGTAAACAAGGGCCGACATCCACACATTACACAACAGCTATGATCAAATAATAAAACCTGATAACACTTTACACTGTTGAACGACCGTTTAAACTGTCAGAAAAACGTGTCCGCTGAGCTTAAATTGTCTCTTTATTTTCAATGATACGTCGCTTTTTGATGACATCACAGAACTCATCTCTACTCCCTGTCATACTTTACCTTATGTTATTGGTTAAGTTCTGATTTAGACCTGGCTCAGTTCTGCAGATGTCGTTAAAGCCTTTCACATGCTTTTTCGTATTTCACAGACAAAATGAAAAATAAATAAAAATGCTACAAAAAGAGATAATTATACTACACTATATTAAAGTGATGTGGTAAAATTTCAAATAACGTTATATTTCTGAACTTTTGTGCTTCATTTGACTGACATTTCACATTTATTTGATCATTAAAACTCAAATAATATGTTTAAAGACACGTTTTAACACATTTCTGTTCAATTGTCATCACATCGACTGAATATCGTCGTCGGGAAACTCAAACGGACCTGAATATACTTCAACTAAATGCAGTGGCGGACTCAGAAATTTGGGGGCCCAAGGCAGAGTAAAGTACAGGCCCCTCCTCATCAGTGTTTTATAGAACCTTCTGTCGTGTTTCTTGAATTGTTCTTGAAAGGTTCATGAATGTGGCGTTGGTAAGTGAAAATGAACTATTGGAAAAGTCTAACGTGCAACAGTGTTTTAGTTAAATGTTCTGAACAGCTTTAAACACAGGGTTTGGGTCCTTCCCCTGAAGAATATTTAAAGGTCCCATAACATGCAAAATGTACTTTTCAGAGGTTTTAACCTTCCTCCAGTGCTATTTGGGCCTCGTATGTTGTGCCCAAAGTGGTTTTTTGATTGATTCCCTCATGTTTTCACTAGAGAACTGTCTTTTCCGTCCCCCTCGGCTGAGCAGCAGACGGGGGCTCCTCACTAAGATGACGCGGTGTTTAAGCCACGCCTCCAGGAAGCACACAGCCGCAAGAATAAAAACAGCTAATGCTAATGCTACACAGTAATTACACGATGGATACGACAGATAGAAGAGTTAGCTTGTTATTTACCAAACGGCACGTCCGTCGTCGAGGCCCTGGAGCACGTCAAACTCCAGGTCAGATCCAGGACGTAGGACTCAGCACGACGCACCGTCAGGACCAGAAAAGGTTTATTCAGTGTTTGTGTATCGCTGTTTACCGGAGCACACGGCGCATGCACCATCTCCGCTCCAGGCTTCGTCACGGGTTGGGCGGGGGAGGCGCGCGGGTTGGGCGGGGGAGGCAGCCTGCTCTCTGTTCGGGGGGTCAGATCTCAGAGTGAGCCGTTTGCTTTTACAAGGAGGGGGGCCAGTCCAAGAAATGGGTGTTTTTTGTAAACTGTTATGTTATGGATATTACACAACGAGAAAATGTATCAACAAAGCCCTTAGAATAGACTGTGTGAAGGGGAAAAGAGCAGAATATGGGACCTTTAAGAAATCAGACCATATTTGTATGTTTCAACACATGTTCGTCTAATTTACAGACATGGTTTTACATTTATTTGTTGTATTTGATTTCTGTATTAATTTCTTCATAATCCCAGACTGTTTTGTCGG
Source organism: Rhinogobius similis (assembly GCA_019453435.1). Lineage (NCBI taxonomy): Eukaryota > Metazoa > Chordata > Actinopteri > Gobiiformes > Gobiidae > Rhinogobius > Rhinogobius similis. The sequence goes on along the minus strand of CM033620.1, from coordinate 10,333,948 downwards.
TCTTTTTCTTGTTTCAAAGTAAACTGCTGCTCTACTTTACTGTGATATTGAGAGAAAAGCAACAGTTTTACCCCCTGAGTGGGAAGAGTGGGGCCCCTTCAAATTGGGGGCCCAAGGCATTTGTGGCCTGTTGCCTGACGGTAAGTCCGCCCCTGACTAAATGCAGCGCTAATGTGTCGTGTGATACAGAGAGCACATTTTACTGAGTACTTTATGAGTGCTGCGTGGTTGCGCTTGTGTCTGGACCAGAGACATTGACCTTCTTTTATTCCACATTTCTCTCGTCTTCTCGCTCTTTTTCAGACCTCGACCTTGGACTCAAACCTCGCCGTGTTTCTCTTTTGCGGGAGCCGCCGCCGTTGCTACGAGACAAATGGAGCGCTGTCAAACGCGAGTCGAGAAATAATGGACCCGAAGAGAATCTGAGTGAGAGCCGCGGTAATGACAGAGCTGTGCGGGATTAAGGAGTAAAAGAAACAGCTCCGTAAAGCAGTGGAGTGCAGCGCCTCGATCGCACTGGTCCACTTTGGCTCGGCTCGGTCTGTCCTCGCCGTCTTAAGGCTCTGGTCTGGGCCTGGGCCACAGACACACGTTTGGACGTTTATTATTTTTACAGCGTGGAATCTTTTATAAGGTTCTTAAATGTAGGTAACAGCGTTTTGTATTTTGAAAGAAAAGTGTAAATAGTGTTTGTTTTGAAGCTGGATATTTAACTGAACATTTCACTGAGGGGTTTGTTAACTCACACCAGAGCACAAGGTAATACTGAGATGAGAAAGTTTCACAATATGGCATTAAAGGACAAATATTATGTATTGTTTGTATTGTTTTTGTTTGAATTGTTTTTTGTGTTGGGAGATGCCATTTTGACTCAGCTGTGGCTCCACCTACTGGCTGTAGAGGCAATTACACTCATGTAAATAAATATTCTTTGCAGTAAAGAGTGGATCTGACTCTGGTCCGGCTCCGGTTCAGGATCTTTTTAAGACTCAGAAAGAGCTCAAAACCCATGCTTCCTGTCACACTCACCTCGGAGCCACAAGAAGTCTATTTTCGCCGGACGCCGCCGCGGTCTGTTCGTTCATGTCAAGTGAAAACGCGTGAATCTGCGTCACTTTTGTCAAAAACCGGCCGCAGTAAAACCAGAGCTGGAGCGACAGGCGTCTGTGAGTGACCCGCCAGGACCAGGACCACGAGGGGCAGGGGGTCGTCAACGTGATCAGACGGAAGAAATGCTCAGAGCGAGTCTGGCCAGGACTTAAAACAGCAAAGGATTCTGGGATAAATGACATCAGCATCATCTACGTCACACATGAAGGAGAACGAGAGGATTTACAAACATGAACCAAACTAATGCTGCTCCAGGGGGTTTGATGAGGAACAAAGTGTGATAATCCAGCGCGTTCACAGCACGTGTCTCATGAACGCTCATTAACAACAAATAAACGGCTAATTAATGAGCGACGTCTCGGAGCCAGAGTTACACTCCGCTCTGAGAGAACCTGCTCCAGCTCCTGGAGGCTTCAGGCTTCAGGCCCTTCACCTCCAGATCCTCCAGCACTTTGAGTTTGAGCGTTTGGATCAGAGCGACAGACTCAGGACAGACACAGGAGGCAGAACCAGAGAAGAAGAAGAAGAACCAAGAGTCACCAAACACTGGCCCGGTCTGTTCCACTGAGGAGTTGAGCCCTAAGCTAACACAGCTAGCAAAGCATGGTAGCAACAGGTGTTTCTCGACGCATGTGGAATGTTTGAACTGTTAACCTGCACAGCTCTAAATAAGACTTTAAAATTGTGCTTTTATAATTTTAAAATAATAATATAATAAGAAACATAAAACTGAACAATCTGGACTCAACAAGATTCAGATGAAACGTACAGAAGGATTTTTAATATCCAATTCTAAAACTGATTTATTGAAGTTTTAAAAAAATGACGCAAAATTTGAATTTTTAGGACAATTTTCAGTCCAATCTAATTTACTTAAAAACTAAATAAGAAATCCAAAATCCCTTCTGTAAATTTTTTTTATAACTAATATGTTACAATCTATTTTCAGATTGAAATGTTCTAAATATGTGGATTTTTGGCCATTTTTCCACATAAAATGCCTTATTTCTACATGAAAACATGACATGATGAAAAACTTGTAATATATTTTTTTCTCACATTTATAAGAGTAAACTACAGGAGAAGTTTACAATAAATATCTTTATGTTTTTCCTGTTAACCTGCAGCGTCTCTCCTTAAATCCTTCCTGGAGTTGATTTATGCTGCTTTAATCTCCAGAGAAGCTCACGGATAACAAATTTAGCGTAAAAAGAACTGTATTACACCAGCTTTTTATCCCTGATGACGAGAGCGTTAGATCTGAGTGATACGGTGATAAAAACAATCTGCTGTTTTTGTGAAATGGTGGTATCATGATTCACTGTTTGTCTCTTTAATGCAGCTGTCTGTTCAAACACACTTTTCTCCTGTTGTTTAGCCTCTGAAGCCTCTGAGCAGATGACTTTATTTACCTCTTAAAGACCAGAGCTGCACGATTAAACCAAATCCACACAAAAACACAATTTTAATGGATGTAATTAGCAAATCACAAAGACTGCAATTTTTGAAGTGCAATAATTTCTTCGACAAACAACAAAACGTCTTGCTTTGATTTGAATAAAAACTGCTCACACTGTAGTTTGGATTTGTACAAACATGTTCTGAATCAAGTGACAAAAGCGCGACCAAAAGCAATAAAAATGTGTTCAAAAGCGACAAAAACGCGGCGACTCAATGCACCAAAACATCTGAAATCATCAAAAATGTGACTAAAAGTGACAAAAATGCAACGGAAAATGTCAAGGACGTGACTAAAAACAACAAACGTGACTCAATGCACCAAAACATCTGAAACCATCAAAATACTTCTGTTATTTTTGTGAAATGGTGGTATCGTGATTGACTGTTTGTGTCTTTAATGCAGCTGTCTGTTCAAACACACTTTTTCTCCTGTTGTTTAGCCTCTGAAGCCTCTGAGCAGATGACTTTATTTACCTCTTAAAGGCCAGAGCTGCACGATTAAACCAAATCCACACAAAAAGGAAAAAAGACCGATCAAAAGTGATAAAAATGCACTCAAATACAACAAAAACGCACAAGAAACACAACAAGAGCGTGACAAAAAACAACAAAGACTCATTTAAACATGACAAACACAACTGAACGTGACAAAAACTAAAAATCAACAAAACAGAATCCTATTATTCAAACCTAAATCTAAATCTAATCTGAATGGCACTGGTCAGAAAAATCAGAAAAACATTATATATTTGTCCTAAATGGTGCAGCTCTGTTAAAGACAATAGAAACAAACAAAGTGAACATGAATCAAGATAAAATCGAATCATGATCTGGCCCAAGGAAATCGTGATCATCATTTTTTGTCCCATCTCTGAGCTCTAGAGGGCGTTGTACGACGAGCTGTGAGCGGCGCGTGCTTGTTGCGCTCGTTGTCGTCGGCCATCTTGGTGTGGTAGTGACGTTACACAGTCGTTCAGTTAAGTCGCTCTCGTGAGGCTCTTCTCCTCCGCGTCTTTAATCTTTCATACTCTCTTATATTTTATGCATTTATTCTCGCGCTTTGAAAGTCCCTCCACAGTTTAATTAAAATGAATAATTCACCCGGGTTTCTATTACGGCTCGTTAATGTGTCAGAGTGAGACGCCGAGAGACGAGAGGAAGCATCGGGCGGCTTCAGGTGAAGGATCTGTGCACCTGCTCAACATGGAGGTAAACCAGGACTAAACCAGGGCTAAACCAGGACTAAACCAGGGCTAAACCAGGTCTAAACCAGGACTAAACCAGGACTGAACCAGGATTAAACCAGGACTGAAGTGGGACTAAACCAAGGACTAAACCAGGACTAAACCAGGACTGAAGTGGGACTAAACCAAGGACTAAACCAGGACTAAACCAGGGCTAAACCAGGACTAAACCAGGGCTAAACCAGGACTAAACCAGGACTAAACCAGGACTAAACCAGGACTAAACCAGGACTGAACCAGGACTAAACAAGGACTAAACCAGGACTAAACCAGGACTAAACCAGGACTAAACCAAGACTAAACCAGGTCTAAACCAGGACTAAACCAGGACTAAACCAGGGCTAAACCAGGACTAAACCAGGACTAAACAAGGACTAAACAAGGACTAAACCAGGACTAAACCAGGGCTAAACCAGGACTAAACCAGGACTAAACAAGGACTAAACCAGGACTAAACCAGGACTAAACCAGGACTAAACCAAGACTAAACCAGGTCTAAACCAGGACTAAACCAGGACTAAACCAGGACTAAACCAGGACTAAACCAGGACTAAACAAGGACTAAACCAGGACTAAACCAGGACTAAACCAGGACTAAACCAAGACTAAACCAGGTCTAAACCAGGACTAAACCAGGGCTAAACCAGGGCTAAACCAGGGCTAAACCAAGACTAAACCAGGACTAAACCAGGACTAAACCAGGACTAAACCAGGGCTAAACCAGGACTAAACCAGGACTAAACCAGGGCTAAACCAGGACTAAACCAAGACTAAACCAGGGCTAAACCAGGGCTAAACCAGGACTAAACCAGGGCTAAACCAGGACTAAACCAGGGCTAAACCAGGGCTAAACTAGGACTAAACCAGGGCTAAACCAGGGCTAAACCAGGGCTCAACCAGGGCTAAACTAGGACTAAACCAGGACTAAACCAGGACTAAACTAGGGCTAAACCAGGTCTAAACCCAGACTAAACCAGGGCTAAACCAGGACTAAACCAGGACTAAACCAGAGCTAAACCAGGACTAAACCAGGACTGAACCAGGACTAAACCAGGACTAAACCAGGGCTAAACCAGGACTAAACCAGGACTAAATCAGGACTGAACCAGGTCTAAATCGGGTCACAGCCTAAAACCCTCCTAAATCTTTCCTCAGTTTAAATCCACTCTTTATAAAAAGCTCACACTTGGTGGTGTTTCAAGCTCCTCGACTAAACCTCCTCCCGTGAAACTTCCCTGATGTATTTGCTCCTCATTCCGTGTTTTTAGTTTTAGCCCCGAAAGCGTAAAAAGTGCAGCAGAATCCTGAGCAGAAACCAGAGGCTCGGAGCATTTATTATGAACGCGGCTTTGGCACATTCATCACACACACATTTGCATTTCACTAATATATGTGTTTGTGCTGCTATAAATCACACAGGGCTCCAGGTGAGGAGGGGGGAGGAGGGGGGAGAGGGGAGGAGGGGGGAGAGCAGAACAGGTGAGGGAGAGGCGGAGAGAGAGGAGAGAGAGAGAGAGAGGGGAGGATAGGAGGGTACAGGTGAGGGAGAGAAGGAGGGGGAGGAGGGGGAGGAGGGGGGAGGAGGGGGAGAGCAGAACAGGTGAGGGAGAGGAGAGAGAGAGAGAGAGAGAGAGAGAGAGAGAGAGAGAGAGAGAGAGGAGGATATAAGGGTACAGGTGAGGGAGAGGAGGGGGGAGGAGGGGGGAGAGCAGAACAGGTGAGGGAGAGGGGGAGAGAGAGAGAGAGAGAGAGAGAGAGAGGGGAGGATAGAAGGGTACAGGTGAGGGAGAGGGGGAGGAGGAGGGAGAGAGAGGAGGAGGTTAGAAGGGTACAGGTGAGGGGGAGGGGGAGGAGGGGGAGAGAGAGGAGGATAGAAGGGTACAGGTGAGGGGGAGGGGGGGATAGGAGAGCAGAACAGGTGAGGGAGAGGGCGGAGAGAGAGGAGGATAGAAGGGTACAGGTGAGGTGGAGGGGGAGGAGGGGGGATAGAAGGGTGCAGGTGACGGGGGAGGGGGAGGAGAAAGGGGGAGAGGGAGAACAGCAGAACAGGTGAGGAAGAGGGGAAGAGAGAGAGAGAGAGAGAGAGAGAGAGAGAGAGAGAGAGGAGGATAGAAGGGTACAGGTGAGGGGGGGAGCAGAACAGGTGAGGGAGAGGGGGGAGAAGGGGAGGGTGGAGAGAGAGAGGAGGATAGAAGAGTAAAGGTGAGAGAGAGAGGGAGGAGGAGGAGGGGTGAGAGGGAGAGGGGGAGAGAGAGAGGAGGATAGAAGGGTACAGGTGAGGGGGGGGAGCAGAACAGGTGAGGGAGAGGGCGAGAAGGGGCGAGTGTGGAGAGAGAGAGGAGGATAGAAGAGTAAAGGTGAGAGAGAGAGGGAGGAGGAGGGGGTGAGAGGGAGAGGGGGGAGAGAGAGGAGGATAGAAGGGTACAGGTGAGGGGGGGGAGCAGAACAGGTGAGGGAGAGGGGGAGAAGGGGGGAGGGGAGAGAGAGAGAGGAGGAAGAGAATGGGGAGGAGGTAGAGAGGGAGGAGGAGGGGGTGAGGGAGAGGGGGGAGAGAGGAGGATAGAGGGTACAGGTGAGGGGGAGGGGGTGAGGGAGAGGAGAGCAGAACAGGTGAGGGAGAGGGTGGAGAGAGAGAGAGAAAGAGGAGGATAGAAGGGTACAGGTGAGGGAGAGGGGGAGGAGGAGGGGGAGGAGGGGGGAGAGAGAGAGGAGGATAGAAGGGTACAGGTGAGGGAGAGGAGTGGGGGAGGGAGGAGAGCAGAACAGGTGAGGGAGAGGGGGGAGAGATAGGAGGATAGGAGGGTACAGGTGAGGGGGAGGAGGGGGGAGAGAGAGGAGGGAGGAAGAGAAGGCTGCAGGTGAGAGAGAGGGGGAGAGGGAAGAGAAAGAGAGAGAGGTCGGGGGGGAGCGGGGGCGAGAGAGGGGGAGGAAGGGGGGGCAGAAAGGAAGAGAGAGTGAGAAAGAGTGAGGGAATGGTGGAGCGAGAGAAGAGGGAGGGAGAGAAGGAGGGGGAAGAGACAAGGGGGAGAATGGGGAGGAGGGAGAGAGGGAGGGAGAGTGGGAAAGAAAGACAGGTGGGAGAAGGTGGGAGGGAGAGAAGGCTGTATCCATCTGTCGTTTCCATCGTTGGAGTTTATGTCCCAGATTCTTAGTCAAATGTAATGAAGTCTTGAGTGCCTCGTTAAACTCCAGAGCCTCGACACAAACATGATCAGACCTTTGCGTTAGCGTTTAGCTTTAGTGTTTAGCGATTAGCGATTAGCGATTAGCGATTAGCGATTAGCACGTGCTCTGGCTCTTTTCTTTAATAACACTTGTGTCCTGAGCTCTGCAGCCTCCGAAAACTCCAACTTGTGCTGTTTACTGCAGCTCCCCCAGACACCACTTCATAAAACACTGCACCTTTTCTCATAAACACAGAGGGGGAGAGGGGGGAGAGGGGGGAGGAGCTAGAGAGGGGAGGGGAGAGAGAGAGAGAGAGAGAGGAGAGAGGAGCTAGAGAGGGGAGGGAGAGAGAGGAGCCAGAGAGGAGAGGGAAAAGAGAGAGGGAAGAGAGGGAGAGGGGAGGAGAGAGAGGAGCTAGAGAGCAGAGGGGAGAGAGAGAGGGAAGAGAGAGAGAGGGCGGAGGGGAGAGAGGAGCCAGAGGGGGCAGGAGAGAGAGGAGCTAGAGAGGGTAGGGGAGAGAGAGAGAGAGGGCGGAGGGAGAGAGAGGGAGAGAGAGGGGGAGCCAGAGAGGGGAGGGGAGAGACAGAGAGGGAAGAGAGGGGAGGAGAGAGGAGCTAGAAAGGGGAGTGACAGAGGGAGAGAGAGAGAAGAGAGGAGAGAAGAGAGGAGCTAAAGAGGGGAGGGGAGTGAGAGAGAGAGAGAGAGAGAGACAGGGAGAGAGGGGAGGAGAGAGAGAGAGGGAAGAGAGAGGAGATAGAGAGGGGAGGAGAGAGAGAGAGAGAGAGAGAGAGAGGGAGAGAGAGACATACACACACAGAGGGAGACAGAGAGAGATAGAGAGAGGGGGGGGGAAAAGAGGAGCCAGAGAGGGGAGAGATAGAGAGAGAGAGAGAGAAAGAGAAGAGAGAGGGGGAGAGGAGCTAGGGAGGGGAGAGAGAGATAGAGAGAGGGGGGAGGGGAGAGAGAGGAGCTAAGGAAGGGAGGGGAGTGAGAGAGAGAGATAGATAGAGAGGGGGGAGAGAGGAGCCAGAGAGGGGAGGGGAGTGAGAGAGACAGAGAGAGAGACTAACACACACACAGAGAGAGATAGGTAGAGAAGAGAGAGGGGGGGAGAGTGAGAGAGAGAGAGGGAAGAGAGGGGAGGAGAGAAGAGAGGAGCTAGAGAGGGGAGGGGAGAGAGAGAGAGAGAGAGAAGAGAGAGGAGCTAGAGAGGGGAGGGGAGAGAGAGATAGAGAGGGAAGAGAGAGAGGGGGGGGGGGGGAGAGAGAGATAGAGAGGGAAGAGAGAGGAGCTAGAGAGGGGAGGGGAGAGAGAGATAGAGAGAGAGAGAGAGAGAGAGAGAGAAGAGAGAGAGGGGGGGGGGGGTGAGGAGCCAGAGAGGGGAGGGGAGAGAGAGAGAGGGAAGAGAGAAGAGTCCTTCATATTTATGTTCAGCAGATTAACACTGCCAGCCGTTTTATTTGCTTTTATTCTGACAAATTAAAATAAAATCTGAAAAAGGCTGAGGCCGGTCCGACACCGGCGCTCGGAGCGGGTCTCACTCGCTCTCGTCTCGTGTAAAGAGTCTTTATGGTCCGGTCTCTCGTCTCCGCTCCTCGAGTCTCATTAAAGTGTAAAGTGCACATAAACGTGTCCCGGCAGAGCTCGCCCCGATGCACCGTGAATATTCAGGCTCCAGTCTTTAACCGACGCCGCTGCAGCTCCAATGTGCACCGAAGAGTCGAGCGGAGATGTACCACTGTGGTCCCCGAGAACCAGGACCAGGACTGAACCAGGACTAAACCAGGACTAAACCAGGACTGAACCAGGACTGAACCAGGACTAAACCAGGACTAAACCAGGGCTGAACCAGGACTGAACCAGGACTGAACCAGGACTGAACCAGGACTAAACCAGGACTGAACCAGGACTGAACAGGACTGAACCAGGACTGAACCAGGACTAAACCAGGGCAAAACCAGGACTAAACCAGGACTGAACCAGGACTAAACCAGGGCAAAACCAGGACTAAACCAGGACTGAACCAGGGCTGAACCAGGGCGGAACCAGGGCTAAACCAGGACTAAACCAGGACTAAACCAGGACTAAACCAGGGCAAAACCAGGACTGAACCAGGACTGAACCAGGACTAAACCAGGACTGAACCAGGACTGAACCAGGACTGAACCAGGACTAAACCAGGGCAAAACCAGGTCTAAACCAGGACTAAACCAGGACTGAACCAGGGCTGAACCAGGACTGAACCAGGACTGAACCAGGACTGAACCAGGACTGAACCAGGACTAAACCAGGGCAAAACCAGGACTAAACCAGGACTGAACCAGGACTAAACCAGGACTGAACCAGGACTAAACCAGGGCTAAACCAGGGCTAAACCAGGACTGAACCAGGACTGAACCAGGACTAAACCAGGACTAAACCAGGACTGAACCAGGACTGAACCAGGACTGAACCAGGACTAAACCAGGACTGAACCAGGACTAAACCAGGGCAAAACCAGGTCTAAACCAGGACTAAACCAGGACTAAACCAGGACTAAACCAGGGCTAAACCAGGACTGAACCAGGACTAAACCAGGTCTGAACCAGGGCTAAACCAGGACTGAACCAGGACTAAACCAGGACTAAACCAGAGCTAAACCAGAGCTAAACCAGGACTAAACCAGGACTAAACCAGAGCTAAACCAGGTCAGAGTAATTTCCTGGTGTGATGTCATCATTTACAACCAGGAAGTGATATTAGAAAACTAAAACAAATTGCTAAAATGTATAATTATTTTAGCAAAACTTTAAATATATTTATCTTACCAGTATTTTAGGTACATGAGTCGTCCAACCCAGTGGTTCTCAAACTAGGGGTCGCGAAATGATTTCCAGGGGCCCCAGATGATGGAGAAAAAGTGACAATCTGCTATTTTTATGACATCGTGGTATTCTGATTGACTGTTTGTGTCTTTAATGCAGCTGTCTGTTCAAACACACTTTTTCTCCTGATGTTTAGCCTCTGAAGCCTCTGAGCAGATGACTTTATTCACCTCTTACACCTCTTACGTGCAATAATTCAACTCAATGCACCAAAACGCAACTAAAAGCGACAAAAATGCTTCTAAAAACTACAAAGACACGACCAAAAGTGACAAAGACTCACAACAAACACAACTGAATGTGACAAAAATGTGACTAAAAATGATGCTTAAAATGTGAATCTGAACAGAAAATCTAATCACAATCGCAAAACTGGTCAGAAAAATCACAATTACATATTTTTCCTAAATGGTGCAGCTCTATTAAAGACAACAGAATAAACAAAGTGAACACAAATCTTGATCTGGCCCCGAGAAAATCGTGATTATAATTTTTTTGCCATATCTACTTCAAATGCAGTGGTGAATGTAGATTCCTATTTGTCGGCCGATCAAAGTCATTTTTCTAGGTCTATGTTCTTTAAATAAAATCAAACATTAGATTTAAGGCTCATTTATCACTTTGTGTCGTCTGTTTTTTGGGTTTTGGGGGTCGCGATTGAAAAAGTTTGAGAAGCACAGGACTAACCAGTCATAGGCCCTTTAAACCTAGCGTGATGTCATCAGTCCGTGTTCACTTCCTGTTATTTTCAACACATTTTTCGTCTTTTCTCCACAAACGGCGGCTCGATTGGTGTAAAACTAAAATGTATTCGCGCGCCTGGTATTAATGCACCGGATAGACAGGTGCATTAACAGAGTGAACGAGGGGTTAGAGTGGGACGTCCAGACACAGCCAAGATATTTACTGCCCATGTCCAACCAGGAAGTAACATCTTAAACTACACAAACGGTCAAACTGGGAATAAATAAGCAAATGTTAAGTAAAACCGTCGATGTAAACCCTCATTCGTCCAGGTGTGGTTCATCGTAGAAAGGGTTTCAGGGGTCGTCATCCGGACGCTGTTTGAAGATCGAGACGATTCGACTTTTATCCAAAAGTCATTGTCAATCTGAGAGCTGGTATGGGAACTCAGGCTTATATGACACTCTGAGTAGTGAGAGTCCGGCCCCCAGGGAGGAGTCACTGAACACCTGTCTTTGTTTACTAAACCTTAAATATAATCATGTGTTAGACTATTCACCTTATTCTGCCCCGCCCACTTTTTGCCAGATACACACTTTTGTTGTAAACGCACTTCAGTTTGACGAGAACTCAGTTAAAGCTAATGACGAACGAGGGAAAAGTCTGAGGCTAAAATGTTACATAAAGTGCGTATGACAGGTTTTCATTATTTTCTAATTTTGACTTTATTTGGTGCATTAATACCAGTTGTACAAATACATTGTAGTTTTACACCAATCAATCAGCTGTTTGTGGAGAAAAGTTGAAAAATCTGTTGAAAATTACAGGAAGTAAAAAGATTGATGACATCACACTGGGGAGACAAAATTAATTCATGATTTACACACAAGAATCAACTTTTTTTGACCCTTTAAACATTGATTCAACAAAATAAAGGCGTTTGCATGTATTATTATTTGTAAAATTAAAAAAATCTGTGACATTAGAGGAGTTTTGGCCCAGTGTTCAGGATGGTTGCCACGGTAATTTCCTAGTGTGATGTCATCATTTACAACCAGGAAGTAAAACAAAAAAAATTAAAATATTGCTAAACCGTGATAAAATTTTAGAAGTATTTTAATAACATTTGAAACACATTTATCTTAACTGTATTTTTGTCAAATGACTACTCCAACCTGTCAGAGGCGCTATAAAGTAGATTGATTTGTGTAAAATGTTTAATGAACACGAGCAACAACAAGTAACAACGCAACGATTTCTTGGTCAGTCTGAAAATGTCTTTTTAGTCGAGTAGAACTTATTTTCTGTTGAGCTCGTCTGCCCCGTGTGAACTACAACGGAAACAAGACGGCGGCGCGTACGGAAACTTCAGGAATAAGGTGAATACATTTTAGTAAAACGTGGTGAACATGATATATTTAAGATTTTACTGAACATTTTGCCCATTTGTCCCCAGTTTTCGTAAAATTTATAATGTCACTTCCTGATTGGACATGAGCAACAAATATGACAAAGGTGGAGGTGATTCTACAGCTGTTACCGTAGCAACTCAGAATTATAAAATGACGAGAGCCTGCCGTGCACAGAGGACTCACACTGGGTTAAACTCAGTCGAACATGAACACCTTTAACTCTGCGCTCTGTCTTTTCTGCCGACGCGTCACAAAAACTGCTGCAGAGCCTGGTTTTTGAGCTACTGTTTAACTTAACTTTAGCTGGAAAAGCTTTTGTACTTTGGAATAAGACCGCGGGACCGTAACCAGAGGAATAAAAGCAGGTTTAAATATAAAGGCATTTAAAGGTAATAAAAAAAAACTGTCTCTGTGAGAAATGAGAGCGCTGTGAATGTTAAACAATGCAAGAAGAGCAATAATACCGTCTGACGATGTGTCGAGCGGACTGAGAGTTCAGCGCTGAGTGATGCTTTCATTATTTTAGGACTGCGACAAGTTCATTGATTAATCGCAACTAATCGATTCTAGAAATGATTGTCAACTTATTAAATGATCAAATAATCGTTAACTGGTCAAAACACAGACCAGGACGTCGTTAAACAGCTTCATTTGGTTAAAATTTAGTAAAAGTTTCATATTCAAGGTTCTTTTGCGTTCTGAACAACAGGACTACAGATGGAAATGAGCATTTTTGCTAAATCTGGTGCAGCCATCTTTTAAATGTAACTGCACACTGTCCTTTAAATAAATAAATAAATAAATAAACAACTAATTGATTATAGAAATGGTTGTCATGAATTAAAGGAGTAATCGTTAATTGGTCTAAACACAGACTGTAAACATTGAATGAGCTGAAAGAAGAGGTTTATGACTCAGACGGAGCAGGAATGACACAAAAACACACAGGAAACATGTAAAATGTGTGTTTTTGATTAAAATACTTGTTCATCGGTAAATATTCTTCACCAGGACGTCGTTAAACAGCTTCATCTGGTTAAAACTGAGTAAAAGTCTCATATTCAAGGGTCTTTCGCGTTCTGAGTAATCGCTGGGCTGGTGTTTTTCAACCATTTCTGAGTCACGGCACACTTTTTGGGTTTGAAAGACACCACGGAACACCAGCTACTATTAAAACATGACCATTAAGTTAAAAAAGTACGGTACATAATGAGGCAAAACATCTGTCTGTCTGTGGCCTCGTCTGGTTCTTTAAATCTGACAATCGTGATGGTTCTTGACAGTTCTGAGGCCAGTTTTAGTCGTTTCTGCTTCTCTTTAGTTGTTTCAGAATCAGAAATGGTTTATTGCCGTTGTCAGTGATAAAAAATTCACAAACACAGGAACTTGCTTCGGCGTAATATGCAACATAAAACAATGAATAAAATATAATAAAATATATAACAAAGGCATGCATAAAATTAAGAATAAAATAGACTAAGATAGACTAAGACTTATATACAGAATGTACAGTTGGGTCACAAACCACATTTGCACATTTGCACATCTGTCTGATGCCTCGTTCGACTCTTCTCAAACGCACTGACGTCTTTTCCACGACCACAGGATTTGTCATTTGTCGCAGAAATGAGACGCATCAGTCGGGTTAAAGTCCCGTGTTTTATTTTGTCAAACTAAAAATAAAACAAAAACAGCTTTCAGTATTAATGCTCTCCGTCAGAATGATCCACTATCCATCCGTTCTGGATTAATATCGCGGTTTACGATGAACAAAATGTAAAAAGACGACCTGCTTATGTCACAGTTAAGTGCCTTTAATGCAAGGGTGTTCAAACCTTTTCCATCGAGGGCCACATTTTGAAATATAGACCAAGCGGAGGGCCACAAATCATCGTGCAACGTTCAAAAAAGTTGCATTTATCTGATGTTAAAGTGCGTCCACACCTAAACTCAGTCTCAGCGCCTTAATATCAGGTCTGTGTCGCAACAAAATGTTAGTTATTTAGGTTAAAAGTCTAGAAATGTTTTAATTTGGTGTAAAATGTACTTCTCAGGACAATGTGGGCCAATTTACCAGGACGCCCGAGGGCCAAGAAAAATTACTCCAAGGGCCGCATTTGGCCCCCGGGCCTTAGTTTGGACATGCCTGGTCTAATGCGTCTGAGAGCTTCTGACGGAATGAACTAAGGATCTCGACTCTTCTACGGAGAAAGAGACGAAGAGACGAGGTAAAGGCTGGATGTGAAGTGTCCTGAGGCCCAGCGTTCACATTATCTACGGCTCCTCCCCCGTCCCTCTCTCTCTCCCTCTCGCTTCTCTCCGTCTCCCCCTCCTCGCCTCACCCCCCCCTCTCTCTCTCTCTTGCTTCTCTCCGTCTCCCCCTCCTCTCTCCCTCTCTCCCTCTTGCTTCTCTCCGTCTCCCCCTCCTCGCTCCCTCCCTCCCTCTCTCTCTCTCTCCCTCTTGCTTCTCTCCGTCTCCCCCTCCTCTCTCCCTCTCGCTTCTCTCCGTCTCCCCCTCCTCGCTCCCTCCCTCCCTCTCTCTCTCTCTCCCTCTTGCTTCTCTCCGTCTCCCCTCCTCGCTCCCTCTCTCTCTCTCCCTCTTGCTTCTCTCCGTCTCCCCCTCCTCGCTCCCTCCCTCCCTCTCTCTCTCTCTCCCTCTTGCTTCTCTCCGTCTCCCCTCCTCGCTCCCTCTCTCTCTCTCCCTCTTGCTTCTCTCCGTCTCCCCCTCCTCTCTCTCTCCCTCTTGCTTCTCTCCGCCCCCCCCCTCGCCTCACCCCCCCCCCCCCTCTCTCTCAGCGGGGTAAAGATGTCGTAAAAGCAGCTCTCCGTTCCGCTCCTCTCTCATTTCCTGCTGATTTGCCTAATTAGGAGCTAACGACACTCCGCTCCGCTGTCCCCTCTGTAACCCGCGCCCGACTGAGGGGGAGGAAAAGGGGGGAGAGAGGGGGGAGAGTGCAATGTAACAGGAGGCGGAGGTCCGTGTGTAACTCCATCTCACATTACGGCAAATGGAGGTGATAAAACGAGCAAAGCGTCGAGTCTAAACGAGCTCCGCGTCGTTGTTCCAGGGCCGTAACAGCGACGGGGCCGAGGGGGACAGGGCCCCGCCTTATGGCACTAAAAATAACAACGTTTCAGGAAAAAGTCGTTTACGTCCAATCGTAGGCCCAAACACTGGGGGGACGGCGGCGCTCTGGGGGGGGACGGCTTTTATCCTCTTCTCCCCCTCTCACTCTCCCCTCTCTCTCCCTCCCTCTCTCTCTCCCCCCTCCCCCCCCCTCTCTCTCTCTCCTTCCGCTCTCTACTCCCTCCCCTCTCCTCCCCCTCACTTTCCCCTCTCTCTCCTCCTCCCCCTCTCTCCTCCTCTCTCTCCTCTCTCTTTTCTCTCCCTCCCTCTCTCCTCTCTTCTCTCCCTCTCTCCTCCTCTCTCTTCTCTCCCCTCCTCTCTCCTCTCTCTCTCTCCTCCCCCCTCTCTCTCTCTCCCTCTCTCCCCTCCCTCACCTCCTCCCCCTCTCTCTCTCTCTCTCCTTCCGCTCTGTACTCCCTCCCCTCTCCTCCCCCTCACTTTCCCCTCTCTCTCCTCCTCTCTCTCCTCTCTCTCTTCTCTCCCTCCCTCTCTCCTCTCTTCTCTCCCTCTCTCCTCCTCTCTCTCCTCTCCCCTCTCCTCCTCTCTCCTCTCTCCCCCTCCCCTCTCTCCCCCTCTCTCTCTCCCTCTCTCCCCTCCCTCCCCTCCTCCCCCTCTCTCTCTCTCCCTCTCACACAGTAAAATCTGCTGCACGATCTGAGAAATGCATTTAACTGCAACGATTGTGACCAGGACTGTACGCTTTCAGTCACTTTTTGTTGCTTTCAGTCACTTTTTGTTGCTTTTGCGTGTGTTTTTGTCATTATTGTCGTTAGTTATTTCATTATTTATTTCCTCACAATTAAACTTTCATGGGTTTATGCAAAATGTTAATGATAAAAGTATTTGTGTAAAAGGAAAATGGGTAACACTTTATAATAACTGCACTTATTCCTGCCTTAATAAAGTATGAACAAAGACTTAGTTCATAATCAACAAATAGTTAATTAAGAATTATTCAGGCTCAGTCACTATTTAACAAATATTCTAATCCTAATTTCTAACCTTAACCTTAATTAAGTATTTACTAATCCTGAATCATGTTTAATAAACGATACATTCATTATTAATTAAGTCTTCGTTAATGTTTTATTAAGGCAAAATAAGATGTAGTTATTATAAAGTGGTACCGCAAAAAGTATATTGCTCATTGACTAAAGGTGCATTGCTCAAACGAAGAGCTCACAGGGTTAAGTCAGGTTTTTTTTTTTCCATCGTCTTCCGCCTCTGGGGCCGAGTCTCGACGTGGAGGAGCAGCGGCTCTACACCGAGCACCTTTGTCGGGTTTTTGTCGCTTCTAGTTGCGTGTGTGTAGCTTTTAGACACTTTTTTGTCGCTTTCTGTTGCGTTTTTGTTGGTTTTTGATGTATTTTTGTCGCTGTAAGTCACCTTTTCTATCCTTTGTCGGGTTTTAGTCACTTTCTGTTGCGCTTGTTGCTTTTCATCACTGTTTTGTCGCTTTTATTTGCGTTTTTAGTAGCGTTTCTGTCACTTTAGACGAATTCTAGATGCGCGTTTGTAGCTTTTAGTCACTTTTTTGTCGCTTTAAGTTTCGTTTTTGTCGGTTTTTGATGCATTTTTGTCGCTCTAAGTCACCTTTTTACCCTTTGTCGGGTTTTTGTTGCTTCTGTTTGCGTGTTTGTAGCTTTTAGTCACTTTTTTGTGGCTTTCAGTTGCGTTTTTGACCGTTTTTATGTGTAAATTGGAATAAACATGTACACTTTACACGCTTTAAGTCACACTTTTGTCGCTCTTAGTTGCATTTTAGTCACTTTTAGATGCATTTTGCCGCTTTAAGTCATGTTTTGTCACTTTAAGTTCTGTTTTTGTTGCTTTTAGTAGCAATTTTCTCACTTTTTGTCACTTTTTTTTCGCTTTCAGTTGCGTTTTTTTCAGTTTTTGCGTCACATTTTTGTCACTTTAAGATGCACTTTTGGTGGTGCTTTTGTTGCTCTTAGTCACTTTCTTGTCACTCTTAGTTGCGTTTTCGTTGCTTTTAGTAGCGTTTAAGTCACACTTTCATAGTTGGAACGCGCTCAACATCAGAAAAGCCACTTCAGGGGAGAACCTCAAATCTCTTTTAAAGACTCACTTCTGTGCACTGGCTTTAACTCAAGATGAGATGAACATTTGGGACTTTGTTCTCTTTTTGTCTAGAAAATTGCTATTTTAGGTCCAAACCAGGTCTAAACCGGGTCTATTTTATTAATCAGAATAACTGACACATCCTGAAAATCCCTGAAAATCCAGGCTAAGAAACCTTTTTCTTACCACCATTGCCAAATTCTTGATAAATATAATTATTTTAAATTTTGTAAACTTTAAACAATTTAAAGCGGCCTGTCTGATCTATGAGGTCCTACACGGCGCCTGCACCATTGAATGATCTTATCAAACCAACATCTGTCAGCTCTGTCCATCGTCAGAGGCGACTGTTCAGGACAACATCCTTCACCCTAAACGTCTGGTCAAACCACGTGTAACATTCTGGAAGACTGTTCCACTCTCAGGGAAAGCACAGTTTACCTACTTTTAAGAAACATTTAAAATCATGGCTGAGACACAAACATGTGTCATGTGTCAAATATGTTAAAAGTTACTCATCTGCAACATACACTTAACTACATCTCCAAGTCAAAATGCAATAGGGATCAGTGCAATATGAGGGTGTGTGCAATAGGGATCAGTGCAATATGAGGGTGTGTGCAATAGGCCTGTGCAGTAGAAGGGCCTGTGCAATACAGACATGTCTTGACTGTTGTCTGTGACTCTTCGACTTGTTTCTGTTGAAGGTTTGTAGTTTGACTAACACTGTCTCTGATTAACTGAAGTGTACTGTATGTTCTTATCTTTCTGTGACCTGCAGGGGGCGCCTGCAGATGGAAATGAGCCCTGGGCTATAATCTGGCATATTTATATTTGTGTAAATGTTCATTAATGTGCATTATTCCCCCTTTTCCTTAAATAAATAAATAAAATAAAATAAAAAATAAAAATAAATAATAAAAATAAAACACGTCGACTGCAAATAAATAAAACAAACTACAATGATCAAAAAATACAATTACAATCTTATTCTGGGCTAAAAAACCTTTAAAACACTTACGAAAGCGTCTTTTTATAACAAAGACGTAAGAATAAGAATAAACAGCATCAATATTACACTTTACACATAAATATTCTTCATTTAAAAGCCTTCAGTTACAACATTTCAACCTTTATTTGCTAAAAACTGTATTTAAAAGGTCTCACTGTACAATAGAAATGATGGTCTGAGTGTCCGATGCTAAAATAATCGTTAGTTACGGCTTGATTTTTCCATAAAGTCTCCTCGAGACGGAAAGTTTAGAGTCAGCTGTAACTTTTCTTCTGGTCTCTTGGTTTTTGAACCAAACGCTCTCACGTAAAACACATTTAGCTCGTGGTCGTCTCCGCTCGGCCTCGTGCCTCGCCGCGGTCAGAGAGCACTATAATCAGACGGCCCGGACCTCTCAAAAACTTGGCTTTTCTCAAACCGAGGCCATTAAAAATCCATTAAAGCGACGAGGGCAGAGGAACGTACGACCCGGAGCGAGCGGGACGTGATCCCAGCGCCACGGAACCCGAGCGGAGACGTCGCCGAGGACGACGGAGTCTGAGAGCGAGCGACGAGTGAGATCTTTGTGAAACACCGCCACAGCTACGTTAATAATTCAGAGGGACGAGGGGGGAGGCGAGGGGGAGGGGGGGGGGGGAGAGACAGAGAGGTGCGGAGACGAGGGGGAGGGGGGACAAGAGTGAGGAGAGAGAGACGAGGAGACGAGAGAGAGGAGGAGACAGGAGGAGACAGGAGAGAGAGGAGGGAGAGAGGAGACGAGAGACAGAGAGGCGAGGAGACGAGGGGGAGGGGGGACAAGAGTGAGGAGAGAGAGACAAGGAGACGAGAGAGAGGAGGAGACAGGAGGAGACAGGAGAGAGGAGGGAGAGAGGGGGAGGGGGAGAGAGAGAAGAGGAAACAAGAGAGAGGAGGGAGAGAGAGAGAGAGGAGGAAACAAGAGAGAGGAGGGAGAGAGGAGGGAGAGACGAGACGAGAGACAGAGAGGCGAGGAGACGAGGGGGAGAGAAAGAGAGGAGGGAGAGAGGGGGGAGAGATAGAGAGGAGGGAGAGACAGAGAGGCGAGGAGACGAGGGGGAGAGAGAGGACAGAGAGGAGAGGAAACAAGAGAGAGGAGGGAGAGAGGAGGATAAAGCAGATAGAGGAGGGAGAGAGTGGGAGAGAGAGGAGACAGGAGAGAGAGGAGGAGAGGGGAGGGAGAGAGAGAGACAGAGAGGCGGAGGAGGCAGAGGAGGGAGACAGAGGAGAGAGAGAGAAGAGGAAACAAGAGAGAGGAGGGAGAGAGAGGGGGAGAGACAAGGGAGGGAGAAGAGAGAGAGAGGGGGGAGAGGGGAGACGAGAGAGAGAGGGGGAGGGGGAGAGGGGGGGAGAGACGAGAGATAGAGAGGCGAGGAGACGAGGGAGAGAGAGGAGAGAGAGGAGGAAACAAGAGAGAGGAGGGAGAGAGGAGGGAGAGATGAGGAGACGAGAGAGAGAGGGGGAGAGAGGAGGGAGAGAGAAAGAGAAGAGGAAACAAGAGAGAGGAGGGAGAGAGGAGGAGACAGGAGAGAGAGGAGGGAGAGAGAGGGGGGGTAGAGAGAGAGACAGAGAGGAGAGGAAACAAGAGAGAGAGAGAGGGGGGGATAAAAAGAGAAGAGGAAACAAGAGAGAGAGGGTGGTGAGAGGAGGGGGAGAGAAAGAGAGAGAGGAGGGAGAGAAGCAGGAGGAAGAGGAAACAAGGGAGAGAGAGAGAGAGAGAACGGAGAGGAAGAAGAGGAAAGGAGAGAGAGAGAGGGAGAACAATACAAGAGGAAGGAGAAAGGAGGGAAAGAGAGAGAAGAAGAAAAGAGGAAACAAGAGTGAGAGAGAGAGAGAGAGAGAGAGAGAGAGAGAGAGAGAGAGAAAGTTAAGAGCCAAAGAGGGGGAAGAGAAAACAAGAGTGAGAGAGAGAGAGAGAGAAAGTTAAGAGCCAAAGAGGGGGAAGAGAAAACAAGAGTGAGAGAGAGAGAGTGAGGGGGAGTTAAGAGCCAAAGAGGGGGAAGAGGAAACAACACATTTAGAAGGAGAGAAAAAAGAGAGGGTGGAATGAAAGTGGGAGAGAGGGAGGAGGAGGAGAGAGAAGAAAGGGGGAGGAGAAAACTAAAGAGAGAAGGGAGGGAGAGAGGGCCTAACAAGAGTGTGGGGGAGAAAGAGGAGGGTGTTGCCTTCCTTCTCTCCCTCCCTCTCTCTGTCTCCCTGTCTCTCCCTCTGTCTCCTCCTCCTCCCTCTCCCCCTCTCTCCCCCTCCTCCCTCTCTCTCTCCCCCCTCTCTCCCCCCTCTCTCCCCCTCTGGTCAGTTTCATCGACCTCTCAGTGAAATAAACGACAGCATTTCCTCCGTCTCTCTCTCTCAGACGTTTCTGTTTTGATGTTTGTGAATCGATCGAGCCTCAGGCAGAACACGAGTCCATTTAAACATTTAGCACTGTCCAGAGAGGCCGTAAACCAGGTCTAAACCAGGTCTGAACCAGGTCTAAACCAGGTCTGAACCAGGTCTGAACCAGGTCTGAACCAGGTCTGAACCAGGTCTAAACCAGGCCGTAAACCAGGCCGTAAACCAGGTCTAAACCAGGTCTGAACCAGGTCTGAACCAGGTCTAAACCAGGTCTGAACCAGGTCTGAACCAGGTCTAAACCAGGTCTGAACCAGGTCTGAACCAGGTCTGAACCAGGTCTAAACCAGGTCTGAACCAGGGCTAAACCAGGTCTGAACCAGGTCTGAACCAGGTCTGAACCAGGTCTGAACCAGGTCTAAACCAGGTCTAAACCAGGTCTAAACCAGGTCTGAACCAGGTCTAAACCAGGTCTAAACCAGGTCTGAACCAGGGCTAAACCAGGTCTAAACCAGGTCTAAACCAGGTCTAAACCAGGTCTGAACCAGGGCTAAACCAGGTCTGAACCAGGTCTGAACCAGGTCTGAACCAGGTCTGAACCAGGACTAAACCAGGTCTGAACCAGGTCTAAACCAGGTCTGAACCAGGTCTGAACCAGGTCTGAACCAGGTCTGAACCAGGTCTGAACCAGGTCTGAACCGGGTCTGAACCAGGTCTAAACCAGGTCTGAACCGGGTCTGAACCAGGTCTGAACCAGGTCTAAACCAGGTCTGAACCGGGTCTGAACCAGGACTAAACAAGGTCTGAACCAGGTCTGAACCAGGTCTGAACCAGGTCTGAACCAGGTCTAAACCAGGACTGAACCAGGTCTAAACCAGGTCTAAACCAGGTCTGAACCAGGTCTAAACCAGGTCTGAACCAGGTCTGAACCAGGTCTAAACCAGGTCTGAACCGGGTCTGAACCAGGTCTGAACCAGGTCTAAACCAGGTCTGAACCAGGTCTGAACCAGGACTAAACAAGTTAAGCTGTCTGAACCCAGGTCTGGAACCAGGTCTGAACCAGGTTGAACCAGGTCTAAACCAGGACTGAACCAGGTCTAAACCAGGTCTAAACCAGGTCTGAACCAGGTCTAAACCAGGTCTGAACCAGGTCTGAACCAGGTCTGAACCAGGTCTGAACCAGGCCATAAACCAGGTCTAAACCAGGTCTGAACCAGGCCATAAACCAGGTCTGAACCAGGTCTGAACCAGGTCTGAACCAGGTCTAAACCAGGTCTAAACCAGGACTAAACCAGGTCTGAACCAGGTCTGAACCAGGTCTAAACCAGGTCTGAACCAGGGCTAAACCAGGTCTAAACCAGGTCTAAACCAGGACTGAACCAGGTCTAAACCAGGACTGAACCAGGTCTAAACCAGGTCTAAACCAGGTCTGAACCAGGGCTAAACCAGGTCTAAACCAGGTCTGAACCAGGTCTGAACCAGGCCGTAAACCAGGTCTGAACCAGGTCTGAACCAGGTCTGAACCAGGTCTGAACCAGGTCTGAACCAGGTCTAAACCAGGTCTAAACTAAGTCTAAACCAGGTCTAAACCAGATCTAAACCAGGACTAAACCCAGACAGGACTTACTCTCAGTTATTTTACTGTAAATCAGGACATAAACTCTCCTTTCGATGTGCTCTTTGTAAAAGCAGACGTCCTGCAGAAACAGAAGTGTCACAGCACGAGGATTAATGCTCCGTCACAATAGAACATTTATATATTTGCGGTTACGGTCATTTACATACGGAGGCTTTTCCAAACGCGGCTTATGCATTATTGAACACCGGGGGAACTGTATTTGCTGATGATGTTACAGCGGTTTGTGCTGTGGAACTGTGTGTAATACGGTTTAAGACTCAGATATGTGTTTTATACGATTAAACGCATGAGGCCTGTTCTCCAACATTTGCATAAAACAGATTTCACAAACGCAGCAACGACTCAAAACAAACGAAAGACCGTGAATTATTTAAGTCTGTGGAATAAAAATGACAGCTTTTTAGTGGAGTCCAGCTCCAGACCGGGATCCAGGCTCAGATCCAGGACGAGATTCAGCTGAAGGTCCCACTGTGGGTCTGGACTAGAATTTAACTGTGGTTTAGGCTGTAGTTTTAGTCATGTATTAGTCCTGAAGCTCATGGTTTAGTCCTGGTTTAGTCCTGGTTTAGTCCTTGGTTTGGTCCTAGATTTGGTTCTAGATTTGGTCCTAGTTTAGTCCTTGGTTTAGTCCTTGTTTTGGTCCTTGGTTTAGTCCTTGGTTTGGTCCTTGGTTTAGTCCTTGGTTTGGTCCTTGATTTAGTCCTAGATTTGGTTCTAGATTTGGTCGTGGTTTAGTCCTTGTTCTTGCTCTAGTCCTGGTTCACTCCCAGTCTTGTTCTGGTTTGGTCTTTGGTTTAGTCCTTGGTTTGGTCCTAGTTTAGTCCTTGGTTTAGTCCTTGGTTTGGTCCTTGGTTTGGTCCTTGGTTTAGTCCTTGGTTTGGTCCTTGGTTTGGTCCTTGGTTTAGTCCTAGATTTGGTCCTTGGTTTAGTCCTAGATTTGGTCCTTGGTTTGGTCCTAGATTTGGTTCTAGATTTGGTCGTGGTTTAGTCCTAGGTTTGGTCCTGCCCTAGTCTTGCTCTAGTCCTGGTTCACTCCGGTCTTGTTCTGGTTTGGTCCTTGGTTTAGTCCTTGGTTTGGTCCTTGGTTTGGTCTTTGGTTTGGTCCTTCTAGATTAGGTCCAGCTCTAGTCCTGGTTCAGTCCTGGTTCAGACCTGGTTCAGTCCTGGTTCAGTCCTGGTTCAGTCCTGGTTCAGTCCTGGTTTAGTCCTGGTTCAGACCTGGTTCAGTCCTGGTTCAGTCCTGGTTCAGTCTTGGTTCAGTCCTGGTTCAGACCTGGTTCAGTCCTGGTTCAGTCCTGGTTCAGACCTGGTTCAGTCCTGGTTCAGTCCTGGTTCAGACCTGGTTCAGTCTTGGTTCAGTCCTGGTTCAGTCCTGGTTCAGTCCTGGTTCAGACCTGGTTCAGTCCTGGTTCAGTCCTGGTTCAGTCCTGGTTCAGTCCTGGTTCAGTCCTGGTTCAGACCTGGTTCAGTCTTGGTTCAGTCTTGGTTCAGTCCTGGTTCAGTCCTGGTTCAGTCCTGGTCTAGTCCTGGTTCAGTCCTGGTTCAGACCTGGTTCAGACCTGGTTCAGTCCTAGTTTAGTCCTGGTTCAGTCCTGGTCTAGTCCTGGTCTAGTCCTGGTCCAGTCCTGGTTCAGTCCTGGTTCAGACCTGGTTCAGACCTGGTTTAGACCTGGTTCAGTCCTGGTTCAGTCCTGGTTCAGTCCTGGTTTAGTCCTGGTTCAGACCTGGTTCAGTCCTGGTTCAGTCCTGGTTCAGTCCTGGTCTTGTTCTGGTTTGGTCCTTGGTTTAGTCCTTGGTTTGGTCCTAGTTTAGTCCTGGTTCAGACCTGGTTCAGACCAGGTTCAGTCCTGGTCTTATTTTACACAAATGTAAATGTTGATTTTAAGCCTGTGTTTAATCTGTGTGGTGTAATCTGTGATGAGTTCGGGGTCAGTGGGATTTTCCGGCGCTCTTTTGTGGCTGAGTCTGTGGAGCTGCTGCTGCTGCTGACTCCGGACTTTCTCTGAATACATTAAACCAGCTCATTATTCAAAAAGAAGAGACCACACGGACCGCGACGTTTAGGGCCCGCGCGCAGAAACACACGGGGAAAACGCTCGAAAACACCAGCGACCGACGCCACCCGAACGCAACACACCGGGCTAATCTCACACGCCTTCTGGATTATGACTGTTTGGCGAATGTCTGTCATGGTTTTACATCGGTCAAGTTGCCGTCTGTGAAGAAAAATCGAAAAATACAAATGAGCACTGAGTTCTAAAACAGAATCGCTCTGTGATGTCATCAAAAAGCGACAATTCAGAGACAACTGACCATGGATCATAGAACTATAATAAAACCTGGAAGATGAATCCAAAATGGCGCCCTGTTCCTCCCTGTGGCCTGAGCTCATTGGTGCATGACCCCAATAAAAGGAATTCTTACTTCTGCATTTACTTCCTGGATACGGAGAAGCGCCATCTTTGTTTTAGTGGCTACCACGCGTGACTCACAATCCCCACTTCATATAAAAACGGTAATTTCGGTGATTTTAG
>CM033620.1:10214788-10309168 GCA_019453435.1 Rhinogobius similis | reverse complement strand
TGCCTGTTTTAAACGGTATCTTTTTAGTGAAATAGGGTCTCAATAAGACAATAAACTACTCAAATAACCAATATTAAACCTGATTTAACAGGCTTTGACACTTTTATTGCTACTGTCATTTTCATTTCGCTTTGGGGGTCCCGAGTCAATTGCGTGGCTAATTTGGGGGTCCCGGGCAGAAAGGTTTGGGAACCCCTGTGTTAGACGATACATTTTAGTAAAACGTGGTGAACATGATATATTTAAGATTTTACTGAACATTTTGCCCATCTGTCTCCAGTTTTCGTAAAATTTATGATGTCACTTCCTTATTGGACATGAGCAACAAATATGACAAAGATGGAGGTGATTCGCCAGGCTGTTAATTTGAGTAACTCAGAATTATAAAATGACGAGAGCCTGCTGCACAGAGGACTCACACTGGGTTAAACTCAGTCGGTCATAAACACCTTTAACTTCTGCGCTTCTGTCTTTTCTGCCGACGCGCCACAAAAACTGCTGCAGAGCCTGGTTTTTGAGCTACTGTTTAACTTAACTTTAGCTGGAAAAGCTTTTGTACTTTGGAATAAGACTGCGGAACCGTAACCAGAGGAATAAAAGCAGGTTTAAATATAAAGGCATTTAAAGGTAATAAAAAAAAACTGTCTCGGTGAGAAATGAGAGCGCTGTAAATGTTAAACAATGCAAGAAGAGCACAATACCGCTTGATCGATGTGTCGAGCGGACTGAGAGTTCAGCCAGCTGAGTAATGCTTTCATTATTTTAGGACTGCGACAAGTTCATTGATTAATCGCAACTAATCGATTCTAGAAATGATTGTCAACTTATTAAATGATCAAATAATCGTTAACTGGTCAAAACACAGACCAGGACGTCGTTAAACAGCTTCATTTGGTTAAAATTTAGTAAAAGTTTCATATTCAAGGTTCTTTTGCGTTCTGAACAACAGGACTACAGATGGAAATGAGCATTTTTGCTAAATCTGGTGCAGCCATCTTTTAAATGTAACTGCACACTGTCCTTTAAATAAATAGATAAATAACTAACAACTACTCGATTATAGAAATGGTTGTCAGCTAATGAATTAATGGAGTAATCGTTAATTGGTCTAAACACAGACTGTAAACATTGTATGAGCTGTGTCCTAAAAGCTCTATAAGAAGCTTTCAACTGGTTCAAAATTAAGATTATTAACAGGTACTAACAGAGCTCTTCGTTCTCAAAATGCTGGACTATTGTTAGTCCCCAGAGTCTCTAAAAGCACAGTAGGAGGTCGAGCATTTAGCTACCAAGCTCCTGTGTTATGGAACCAGCTCCCTGTTCATGTAAAAGAGGTCGACTGGGCCAGTCTCTACATTTAAGACCAGGCTCACCAAAACGTTCCTCTTTGAAATAGCTTATGGTCTTCATGGTTTTCAGACACTGCGGCGTGTTGCTCCAGTGACGACCCTCCCACCCCCCATCTGTCTCGGGAGGATCGTATCTCTACACTGGAGGTGGTCTATGCACCACCCGCCTGGGACAGCTGGATTAGCCACACCTCGTCTGCCTGCCTGACCAACTCCTTCTACTTTAGATGAACTGTTCCTCATCTCCTGCTGGAGTGATCTCTCACACTGGTGGACTGCCTCCTTGTCCCCGCCTGAGGAACTCTCTTAAAGCCACCTCTCCTCTTCTTGAGTGGTTCTGGGTTCAGTTCAAGTGGATGCTGTCCCTAGTTCATCTGCAGCTCTGTCCGTCCGTGGAGTAGGATCTCTCCTTCACTGTGGTTCTCCCCCGAGGTTTCTACTTTTTCCCATGGGGTTTTTTGTAGTTTCTTCCTCACGCCAAGGAGTGGTCAAAGGACAGTCATTCTGGGACAGTTATCTGAACTGCTTTTACCTGTGGCCCATCGAGGAAATGGTTGTTGTGATTTTGGGCATTATAAAAATACCTTTATTTGATTTGAAAGAAGAGGTTTATGACTCAGACGGAGCAGGAATGACACAAAAACACACAGGAAACATGTAAAATGTGTGTTTTTGATTAAATATCAAAAACACACATTCTTCACCAGGACGTCGTTAAACAGCTTCATCTGGTTAAAACTGAGTAAAAGTCTCATATTCAAGGGTCTTTCGCGTTCTGAGTAATCACTGGGCTGGTGTTTTTCAACCATTTCTGAGTCACGGCACACTTTTTGGGTTTGAAAGACACCACGGAACACCAGCTACTATTAAAACATTACCATTTAGTAAAAAAAAGTACGGTACATAATGAGGCAAAAAATGTCTGTGGCCTCGTCTGGTTCTTTAAATCTGACAATCGTGGTGGTTCTTGACAGTTCTGAGGCCAGTTTTAGTAGTTTCTGCTTCTCTTTAGTTGTTTTAGAATCAGAAATGGTTTATTGCCGTTGTCAGTGATAAAAAATTCACAAACACAGGAACTTGCTTCGGCGTGAGGTGCAACATAAAACAATGAATAAAATATATAACAAAGGCATGCATAAAATTAAGAATAAAATAGACTAAGATAGACTAAGACTTATATACAGAATGTACAGTTGGGTCACAAACCACATTTGCACATTTGCACATCTGTCTGATGCCTCGTTCTCGACTCTTTCTTCTCAAACGTACACTGACTTTTCCTTTCATACCACTTATTGCAGGATTTGTCATTTGTCGTGAAATGAGAGACGCATTTGGGTCGGGTTAAAGTCCCGTGTTTTATTTTTGTCAAACTAAAAATAAAACAAAAACAGCTTTCAGTATTACATGCTTCTCCGTCAGAATGATCCACTATCCATCCGTTTCTGGATTAATATCGCGTTTACGATGAACAAAATGTAAAAAGACGACCTGCTTGAGTGTCACAGTTAAGTGCCTTTAATGCAAGGGTGTTCTCAAACCTTTTCCATCGAGGGCCACATTTTGAAATATCATAGACTCAAGCGGAGGGCCACAGAATCATCGTGGCAACGCTCAAAAAGTTGTTGCATTTATCTGATGTTAAAGTGCTTCACACACCTAAACTCAGTCTCAGCGCTTCTTAATATCAGGTCTGTGTCGCAAATAAAAATGTTATATTAGTTATTTAGGTTAAAAGTCTAGAAATGTTTTCATTTGCTGTAAAATGTACTTTCTCAGGACAATAAAATGGGCCAATTTGACCAGGATTTGCCCGAGGGCCAAGAAAATTACTCCAAGGGTCGCACTCTTGGCCCCCGGGCTTTAGTTTGACATGCTCTGGTCTAATGCGTCTGAGAGCTTCTGGACTGGAATAGAACTAAGGATCTCGACTCTTCATTACGGAGAAAAGAGACGAAGAGACGAGGTAAAGGGCTGGATGTGAAGTGTCCTTGAGGCCCAGCTGCTCACATTATCTACGGCTGCCTCCCGCCCTCTCTCTCTCCTCTCGGCTTCTCTCCGTCTCCCCTCCTCGCCAACCTCCTCTCTCTCTCTCTCTTGCTTCTCTCCGTCTCCTCCCTCCTCTCTCCCTCTCTCCCTCTTGCTTCTTCCTCCGTCTTCCCCTCCTCGCTCCCTCCCTCCCTCTCTCTCTCACTCGCCGTCTTGCTTCTCTCCGCCGTCCCTCCCTCTCTCTCTCTCTCTCTCTCTCTCTCTTGCTTCTCTCCGTCTCCCCTCCTCGCTCCCTCTCTCTCCCTCTTGTTTCTCTCCACCTCCCCCCCCTCTCTCTCTCTCTCTCTCTCCCTCTTGCTTCTCTCCGCCCCCCCCCCTCGCCCCCCCCCCTCTCTCTCAGCGGGGTAAAGATGTCGTAAAGCAGCCTGTCTCCACCTCCTCCCTCTCCTCTCCTCTCTCTCTCCCTCTTTGCTTCTCTCTCCTGTCTCCCCTCCTCTCTCTCCCCCTCTCTCTCTCCTCTTTGCTTCTCTCCTCTGTTTCCTCCTCGCTCTCCTCTCTCTCCTCCTCGTTCCCTCTCTCTCTCTCCTCTTGCTTTCCGCCCTCGCCTCACCTCCCTTCTCTCAGCGGGTAAAGATGTCGTAAAAGCAGCTCTCCGTTCCGCTCCTCTCTCATTTCCTGCTGGATTTGCCTCAATTAGGAGCTAACGACACTAGCCCGCTTGTCCCCTCTGTAACCCGCATGCTCCGACTGGAGGGGGAGGAAAAGGGGGAGAGAGGGGGGAGAGTGCAATGTAACAGGAGGCGGAGGTCCGTGTGTGTAACTCCATCTCACATTACGGCAAATGGAGGTGATAAAACGAGCAAAGCGTCGAGTGCTAAAACGAGCTCCGCGTCGTTGTTCCAGGGCCGTGAACAGCCGACGGGCCGTAGGGGACAGGGCCCCAGCTTTATGGCACTAAAAATAACAACGTTTCAGGAAAAAGTCGTTTACGTCCAATCGTAGGCCCAAACACTGGGGGGACGGCGGTCAATCCTCTTCTCCCCCTCTCACTCTCCCCTCTCTCTCCTCCCTCCCTCTCTCCTCTCTCCTCCCCTCCCCTCTCTCTCTCCTTCCGCCTCTACTCCCTCCCCCTCTCCTCCCCCTCACTCTCTCCCCCTCTCTCTCTCCCTCCCCTCTCTCTCCCCTCTCCTCTCTCCCCTCTCCCCCTCTCTCTCTCACTCTCTCCTTCCGCCTCCTCTTACTCCCTCCCCTCTCCTCCCCCCTCATACTCTCCTCCCCCTCTCTCTCTCTCTCCTCCTCCCTCCCCTCCCTCTCTCTCTCCTCTCTCTCTCCTCCTCCTCTCTTTTTCTCTCTCCTCCTCCTCTCTCTCTCCTCTCTTCTCTCTCCCCTCTCTCCTCCTCCTCTCCCTCTCTTCTCTCTCCCCCCTCCTCTCTCTCTCTCCTCTCTCTCTCTCTCTCCCTCCTCTCCCTCTCTCTCTCTCTCTCCCCTCTCTCTCCCTCCCTCCCCTCACCTCCTCCCTTCTCTCTCTCTCTCTCTCTCTCTCCCTTCCGCTTCTGTACTCCCTCTCCCCTCTCCTCCCCCTCACTTTCCCCCTCTACTCTCCTCTCTCTCTCTCCTCTCCTCCTCTCTCTTCTCTCCTCCTCTCTCCTCCTCTCTTTCTTTTTCCCTCTCCCCTTTCTTCATCTCCCTCCTCTCTCTCCCTCTCTCTCTCTCCTCCTCTCCCTCCTCCCCTCCCCCTCTCTCTCTCTCTCTCCCTCCCCTCTCTCTCTCTCCCCTCCCTCTCCTCCTCCTCCCCCTCTCTCTCCCTCTCTCTCTCCCTCTCTCACCTTCCTCTCCTCTCTCTCTCTCTCTCTCTCTCCTTCCGCCTTTCTGTACTCACTCCTCCCCCCCTCTCTCCTCCCCTCTACTCTCTCCCCTCTCCTCCTCTCTCCCTCCCCTCCCTCTCTCTCTCCTCCTCTCTCTCTCCTTTCTCTCTCTTTTTCTCTTTCCTCCCCTCTTCCTCTCTCCTCTCTTTTTCTCTCTCCCCCCCTCTCTTTCTCCTCTCTCTCTCTCTCTCCTTCCTCCTCCTCTCTCCTCTCTCTCTCTCTCCTCCCCCCTCTCTCTCTCTCCCTCTCTCCCCTCCCTCACCTCCTCCCCCTCTCTCTCTCTCTCTCTCTCTCTCCTTTCCTCTGTACTGCCTCCCCTCTCCTCCCCCTCTACTCTCTCTCCCCCCCCTCTCTCTCTCCTCCTCTCTCTCCTCTCTCTCTTCTTCTCTCCTCCCTCTCTCCTCCTCTCCTTCTCTCCTCCTCTTTCTTCTATCCTCCTCTCTCCTCTCCCCTCTCCCCCCTCTCTCTCCCCCCTCCCCTCTCTCTCCCCCTCTCTCTCTCCCTCCCTCCTCCCTCCTCTCCTCCTCTCTCTCTCTCCCTCTCACACAGTAAAATCTGCTGCACGATCTGAGAAATGTATTTAACTGCAACGATTGTGACCAGGACTGTACGCTTTCAGTCACTTTTTGTTGCTTTCAGTCACTTTTTGTTGCTTTTGCGTGTGTTTTTGTCATTATTGTCGTTAGTTATTTCATTATTTATTTCCTCACAATTAAACTTTCATGGGTTTATGCAAAATGTTAATGATAAATAAGTATTTGTGTAAAAGGAAAATGGGTAACACTTTATAATAACTCCACTTATTCCTGCCTTAATAAAGCATGAACAAAGACTTAATTCATAATCAATAAATAGTTTATTAAGAATTATTCAGGCTCAGTCACTATTTAACAAACATTATAACCCTAATTTCTAACACTAACCTTAATTAAGTAGTTACTAATCCTGAATCATGTTTAATAAACAATACATTCATTATTAATTAAGTCTTTGTTAATGCTTTATTAAAGGTCCCATAACATGCAAAATGGACTTTTCAGAGGTTCTAACCTTCCTCCAGTGCTATTTGGGCCTCGTATGTTGTGCCCAAAGTGGTTTTTTGATTGATTCCCTCATGTTTTCACTAGAGAACTGTCTTTTCCGTCCCCCTCGGCTGAGCAGCAGACGGGGGCTCCTCACTAAGATGACGAGGTGTTTAAGCCACGCCTCCAGGAAGAATAAAAACAGCTAATGCTAATGCTACACAGTAATTACACGATGGATACGACAGATAGAAGAGTTAGCTTGTTATTTACCAAACGGCACGTCCGTCGTCGAGGCCCTGGAGCACGTCAAACTCCAGGTCAGATCCAGGACGTAGGACTCAGCACGACGCACCGCCAGGAGCAGAAAATGTTTTTTCAGTGTTTGGGTATCTCTGTTTGCAGCACACGGCGCATGCACCATCTCCGCTCTAGGCTTCGGCACGAGTTGGGCGGGGGAGGCGCGCGGGTTGGGCGGGGGAGGCGCGCGAGTTGGGCGGGGGAGGCAGCCTGCTCTCTGTTCGGGGGGTCAGATCTCAGAGTGAGCCGTTTGCTTTTACAAGGAGGGGGGCCAGTCCAAGAAATGGGTGTTTTTTGGAAACTGTTATGTTATGGATATTACACAACGAGAAAATGTGTCAACAAAGCCCTTAGAATAGACTGTGTGAAGGGGAAAGAGCAGAATATGGGACCTTTAAGTAGTTACTAAGCCTGAATCGTGTTGAATAAACGATATATTCATTATTAATTAAGTCTTCGTTAATGCTTTATTAAGGCAAAATAAGATGTAGTTATTATAAAGTGGTACCGAAAACAGTATATTGCTCAGCATTGCTCAAACGAAGAGCTCACAGGGTTAAGTCAGGGTTTTTTTCCATCGTCTTCCGCCTCTGGGGCCGAGTCTCGACGTGGAGGAGCAGTGGCTCTACACCGAGCACCTCTGTCGGGTTTTTGTCGCTTCTATTTGCGTGTTTGTAGCTTTTAGTCACTTTTTTGTCACTTTCAGTTGTGTTTTTGTTGGTTTTTGATGCATTTTTGTCGCTCTAAGTCACCTTTTTACCCTTTGTCAGGTCTTTGTCACTTTCTGTTGCGTTTGTCGCTTTTCGTCACTGTTTTGCCGCTTTTATTTGCGTTTTTAGTAGCGTTTCTGTTACTTTAGATGAATTCTAGTTGCGCGTTTGTAGCTTTTAGTCACTTTTTTGTCGCTTTCAGTTGTGTTTTTGTCGGTTTTTGATGCATTTTTGTCGCTCTAAGTCGCCTTTTTACCCTTTGTCGGGTTTTTGTTGCTTCTGTTTGCGTGTTTATATTTATTCATCTAAATAACTGACTGCAAATAACTAAAATAAAACAAACAATGATCAGAAAATACAATTACAATCGTATTCTGGACTAGAAAACCTTAAAAACACTTACTAGGAGCAGCGGCTCTACACCGAGCTCCTCTGTCTCTGAAGAGCGCCCAGCCGCCCACACTCTCCGCTTGTATCTCGTCCTTTCGGTCATTTACCCAAAGACCAGGTCAGAGAGGAACGTGGATTGAACAGTAAATCAAGAGCTTTGTCTTTTTGTCGCTCTAAGTCACCTTTTTACCCTTTGTCGGGTCTTTGTCACTTTCTGTTGCGCTTGTTGCTTTTCGTCACTGTTTTGCCGCTTTTATTTGCGTTTTTAGTAGCGTTTCTGTCACTTTAGATCAATTTATGATGCTTCTAGTTGCGCGTTTGTAGCTTTTAGTCACTTTTTGTTGCTTTCAGTTGCGTTTTTGACGGTTTTTGATGCATTTTTGTCGCTCTAAGTCGCCGTTTTACCCTTTGTCGGGTTTTTGTTGCTTCTGTTTGCGCGTTTGTAGCTTTTAGTCACTTTTTGTGGCTTTCAGTTGTGTTTTTGTCGGTTTTTGATGCATTTTTGTCGCTCTACGTCACCTTTTTACCCTTTGTCGGGTTTTTGTTGCTTCTAGTTGTGCGTTTGTAGCTTTTAGTCACTTTTTTGTGGCTTTCAGTTTCGTTTTTGATGGTTTTTATGTGTAAATTGGAATAAACATGTACACACTACACGCTTTAAGTCACACTTTTGTCGCTCTTAGTTGCATTTTAGTCACTTTTAGATGCATTTTGCTGCTTTAAGTCATGTTTTGTCACTTCGTCGTGTGTTTGTCACTTTAAGTTCTGTTTTTGTTGCTTTTAGTAGCAATTTTCTCACTTTTTGTCACTTTTTTTTTTCACTTTCAGTTGCATTTTTGTCGGTTTTTGATGTATTTTTGTTTTGCCGCTTTTACTCGCGTTTTTAGTAGCGTTTCTGTTACTTTAGATGAATTTTTGTCACTTTCTGTTGCGTTTTTGTCGGTTTTTGATGTATTTTTGTCGCTCTACGTCACCTTTTTACCCTTTGTCGGGTTTTTGTTGCTTCTGTTTGCGCGTTTGTAGCTTTTAGTCACTTTTTGTGGCTTTCAGTTGTGTTTTTGTCGGTTTTTGATGCATTTTTGTCGCTCTACGTCACCTTTTTACCCTTTGTCGGGTTTTTGTTGCTTCTAGTTGTGCGTTTGTAGCTTTTAGTCACTTTTTTGTGGCTTTCAGTTTCGTTTTTGATAGTTTTTATGTGTAAATTGGAATAAACATGTACACACTACACGCTTTAAGTCACACTTTTGTCGCTCTTAGTTGCATTTTAGTCACTTTTAGATGCATTTTGCTGCTTTAAGTCATGTTTTGTCACTTCGTCGTGTGTTTGTCACTTTAAGTTCTGTTTTTGTTGCTTTTAGTAGCAATTTTCTCACTTTTTGTCACTTTTTTTTCGCTTTCAGTTGCGTTTTTTTCAGTTTTTGCGTCACATTTTGGTCACTTTAAGATGCACTTTTGGTCGTGCTTTTCTTGCTCTTAGTCACTTTCTTGTCACTCTTAGTTGCGTTTTTGTTGCTTTTAGTAGCGTTTAAGTCACACTTTCATAGTTGGAACGCGCTCAACATCAGAAAAGCCACTTCAGCTGAGAACCTCAAATCTCTTTTAAAGACTCACTTCTGTGCACTGGCTTTAACTCAAGATGAGATGAACATTTGGGACTTTGTTCTCTTTTTGTCTAGAAAATCGCTATTTTCTCAATTTTATATTTATTAATCCTGACACATCCTGAAAATCCTAGATAAGAAACCTTTTCATACCACCTTTACCAAATTCTTGATAAATATAATTTTTTTTTAAATTTTGTAAACTTTAAACAATTTAAAGCGGCCTGTCTGGTCTATGAGGTCCTACCCGCCGCCTGCACCATTGAATGACTTTATCAAACCAACATCTGTCAGCTCTGTCCACCGTCAGAGGCGACTGTTCAGGACAACATCCTTCTCCCAAAACGTCTGGTCAAACCACGGTGTAACATTCTGGAATACTGTTCCACTCTCAGGGAAAGCACTGGTTTTCCTACTTTTAAGAAACATTTAAAATCATGGCTGAGACACAAACATGTGTCATGTGTCAAGTTACTCATGTGCAACATACACTTAACTACATCTCCAAGTCAAAATGCAATAGGGATCAGTGCAATATGAGGGTGTGTGCAATAGGCCTGTGCAGTAGAAGGGCCTGTGCAATACAGACATGTCTTAACTGTTGTCTGTGACTCTTCGACTTGTTTCTGTTGAAGGTTTGTAGTTGTAACACTGTCTCTGATTAACTGAAGTGTACTGTATGTTCTTATCTTTCTGTGACCTGCAGGGGGCGCCTGCAGATGGAAATGAGCCCTGGGCTATAATCTGGCATATTTATATTTGTGTAAATGTTCATTAATGTGCATTGTTCCCCCTTTTCCTTAAATAAATAAATAAAATAAAATAAAAAATAAAACACATCGACTGCAAATAAATAAAATAAAACAAACTGCAATGATCAAAAAATTACAATCTTATTCTGGGCTAAAAAACCTTTAAAACACTTACAAAAGTGTCTTTTCATAACAAAGACGTAAGAATAAGAATAAACAGCATCAATATTACACTTTACACATAAATATTCTTCATTTAAAAGCCTTCAGTTACAACATTTCAAATTTTATTTGGTAAAAACTGTATTTAAAAGGTCTCACTGTACAATAGAAATGATGGTCTGAGTGTCCGATGCTAAAATAATCGTTAGTTACGGCTTGATTTTTCCATAAAGTCTCCTCGAGACGGAAAGTTTAGAGTCAGCTGTAACTTTTCTTCTGGTCTCTTGGTTTTTGAACCAAACGCTCTCACGTAAAACACATTTAGCTCGTGGTCGTCGCCGCTCGGCCTCGTGCCTCGCCGCGGTCAGAGAGCACTATAATCAGACGGCCCGGACCTCTCAAAAACTTGGCTTTTCTCAAACCGAGGCCATTAAAAATCCATTAAAGCGACGAGGGCAGAGGAACGTACGACCCGGAGCGAGCGGGACGTGATCCCAGCGCCACGGAACCCGAGCGGAGACGTCGCCGAGGACGACGGAGTCTGAGAGCGAGCGACAAGTGTGCTCTTTGTGAAACACTGCCACAGCGACGTTAATAATTCAGAGGGACGAGGGGGGAGGCGAGGGGGGGGGGGGTTGCGGAGACGAGGGGGAGAGGAGGAGACAGGAGAAAGAGGAGAGAGAGGAGAGAGAGACGAGGAGACGAGAGAGAGGAGAGAGGAGACAGGAGAGAGGAGACAGGAGAGAGGAGGGAGAGATGAGGAGGGAGAGATGAGGAGACGAGGGAGAGAGACAGAGAGAGGCGAGGAGACGAGGGGGAGAGAGAGAGAAGAGGAAACAAGAGAGAGGGGGGAGAGGGGAGACGAGAGACAGAGAGGCGAGGAGACGAGGGAGAGAGAGGAGAGAGAGAGAAGAGGAAACAAGAGAGAGGAGGGAGAGAGAGGGGGGGAGAGAAAAGGGAGGGAGAAGAGAGAGAGAGGGGAGAGAGAGGGAGAGAGAGAGAGAGGGGGGGAGAGGGGGGGAGAGACGAGAGACAGAGAGGCGAGGAGACGAGGGAGAGAGAGGAGAGAGAGGAGGGAGAGAGAAAGAGAAGAGGAAACAAGAGAGAGGAGGAGACAGGAGAGAGAGGAGGGAGAGAGAGGGGGGGTAGAGAGGGAGACAGAGAGGAGAGGAAACAAGAGAGAGAGAGAGGGGGGGAGAAAAAGAGAAGAGGAAACAAGAGAGAGAGGGTGGTGAGAGGAGGGGGAGAGAAAGAGAGAGGAGGGAGAGAAGCAGGAGGAAGAGGAAACAAGGAAGAGAGAGAGAGAGAAGGGAGAGGAAGAAGAGGAAAGGAGAGAGAGAGAGGGAGAACAATACAAGAGGAAGGAGAAAGGAGGGAAAGAGAGAGAAGAAGAAAAGAGGAAACAAGAGTGAGAGAGAAAGAGAGAGAGAGAGAGAGGGGAAGTTAAGAGCCAAAGAGGGGGAAGAGGAAACAACACATTTAGAAGGAGAGAAAAAGGAGAGGGTGGAATGAAAGTGGGAGAGAGGGAGGAGGAGGAGAGAGAAGAAAGGGGGAGGAGAAAACTAAAGAGAGAAGGGAGGGGGAGAAGGCCTAACAAGAGTGTGGGGGAGAAAGAGGAGGGTGTTGCCTTCCTACACTCCCTCTCTCTGTCTCCCTGTCTCTCCCTCTCCCCCTCCTCCCTCTCTCTCTCTCCCCCCTCTCTCCCCCCTCTCTCCCCCTCTGGTCAGTTTCATCGACCTCTCAGTGAAATAAACGACAGCATTTCCTCCGTCTCTCTCTCTCAGACGTTTCTGTTTTGATGTTTGTGAATCGATCGAGCCTCAGGCAGAACACGAGTCCATTTAAACATTTAGCACTGTCCAGAGAGGCCGTAAACCAGGTCTAAACCAGGTCTGAACCAGGACTGAACCAGGTCTAAACCAGGTCTGAACCAGGTCTGAACCAGGTCTGAACCAGGTCTGAACCAGGACTAAACCAGGACTAAACCAGGTCTGAACCAGGGCTAAACCAGGTCTAAACCAGGTCTGAACCAGGTCTGAACCAGGTCTAAACCAGGTCTGAACCAGGTCTGAACCAGGACTAAACCAGGACTAAACCAGGTCTGAACCAGGGCTAAACCAGGTCTAAACCAGGTCTAAGCTAGGACTAAACCAGGTCTAAACCGGGTCTAAACCAGGCCGTAAACCAGGTCTGAACCGGGTCTAAACCAGGTCTAAACCAGGACTAAACCAGGTCTAAGCTAGGACTAAACCAGGTCTAAACCAGGTCTAAACCAGGACTAAGCTAGGACTAAACCAGGTCTAAACCAGGTCTAAACCAGGTCTAAACCAGGACTGAACCAGGTCTGAACCAGGTCTAAGCTAGGACTAAACCAGGTCTAAACCGGGTCTAAACCAGGCCGTAAACCAGGTCTGAACCGGGTCTAAACCAGGTCTAAACCAGGACTAAACCAGGTCTAAGCTAGGACTAAACCAGGTCTAAACCAGGTCTAAACCAGGACTAAGCTAGGACTAAACCAGGTCTAAACCAGGTCTAAACCAGGACTAAGCTAGGACTAAACCAGGTCTAAACCAGGACTACACCAGGGCTAAACCAGGTCTAAACATGGGCTAAACCAGGCCTAAACCAGGCCTAAACCAGGGCTAAACCAGGTCTAAACCAGGACTAAACCAGGACTAAACCAGGCCTAAACCAGGGCTAAACCAGGCCTAAACCAGGCCTAAACCAGGACTAAACCAGGTCTAAACCGGGTCTAAGCTAGGACTAAACCAGGACTACACCAGGACTAAACCAGGCCTAAACCAGGTCCAAACCAGGACTAAACCCGGACAGGACTTGCTCTTACTCTGTTATTTAACTGTAAATTAGGACATAAACTCTCCTTTCGATGTGCTCTTTGTAAAAGCAGACGTCCTGCAGAAACAGAAGTGTCACAGCACGAGGATTAATGCTCCGTCACAATAGAACATTTATATATTTGCGGTTACGGTCATTTACATACGGAGGCTTTTCCAAACGCGGCTTATGCATTATTGAACACCGGGGAAACTGTATTTGCTGATGATGTTACAGCGGTTTGTGCTGTAGAACTGTGTGTAATACGGTTTAAGACTCAGATATGTGTTTTATACGATTAAACGCATGAGGCCTGTTCTCCAACATTTGCATAAAACAGATTTCACAAATGCAGCAACGACTCAAAACAAACGAAAGACCGTGAATTATTTAAGTCTGTGGAATAAAAATGACAGCTTTTTAGTGGAGTCCAGCTCCAGACCGGGATCCAGGCTCAGATCCAGGACGAGGTTCAGCTGAAGGGTCTGGACTAGAATTTAACTACGGTTTAGGCTGTAGTTTTAGTCATGTATTAGTCCTGAAGCTCATGGTTTAGTCCTGGTTTAGTCCTTGGTTTGGTCCTTGGTTTAGTCCTAGATTTGGTTCTAGATTTGGTCCTGTTTAGTCCTAGGTTTGGTCCTGCCCTAGTGTTGCTCTAGTCCTGGTTCAGTCCTGGTCTTGTTCTGGTATAGTCCTTGGTTTGGTCCTTGGTTTAGTCCTTGGTTTGGTCCTTGGTTTAGTCCTTGGTTTAGTCCTTGGTTTGGTCCTTGGTTTGGTCCTTGGTTTGGTCCTTGGTTTGGTCCTTGGTTTGGTCCTTGGTTTGGTCCTTGGTTTAGTCCTAGATTTGGTTTTAGATTTGGTCGTGGTTTAGTCCTAGTTTTGCTCTAGTCTTGCCCTAGTCTTGCTCTAGTCCTGGTTCACTCCCGGTCTTGTTCTGGTTTGGTCCTTGGTTTGGTCCTTGATTTAGTCCTTGGTTTAGTCCTTGGTTTGGTCTTTGGTTTGGTCCTTCTAGATTAGGTCCAGCTCTAGTCCTGGTTCAGACCTGGTTCAGTCCTGGTTCAGTCCTGGTTCAGTCCTGGTTCAGTCCTGGTTCAGTCCTGGTCTAGTCCTAGTTCAGTCTTGGTTCAGTCTTGGTTCAGTCTTGGTTCAGTCTTGGTTCAGTCCTGGTTCAGACCTGGTTTAGACCTGGTTCAGTCCTGGTTCAGTCTTGGTTTAGTCCTGGTTTAGTCCTAGGTTTGGTCCTGGTTTAGTCCTGGTTCAGTCCTGGTTCAGTCCTGGTTCAGACCTGGTTCAGTCCTGGTTCAGACCTGGTTCAGTCCTGGTTCAGTCTTGGTTTAGTCCTGGTTTAGTTCTGGTTCAGACCTGGTTCAGTCCTGGTTCAGTCTTGGTTTAGTCCTGGTTTAGTCCTGGTTCAGACCTGGTTCAGTCCTGGTTCAGTCTTGGTTTAGTCCTGGTTTAGTCCTGGTTCAGACCTGGTTCAGTCCTGGTTCAGTCTTGGTTTAGTCCTGGTTCAGTCCTGGTTCAGTCCTGGTTCAGTCCTAGTTTAGTCCTGGTTCAGTCCTGGTTCAGTCCTGGTTCAGTCCTGGTTCAGTCCTGGTTCAGTCCTGGTTCAGTCCTGGTCTTATTTTACACAAATGTAAATGTTGATTTTAAGCCTGTGTTTAATCTGTGTGGTGTAATCTGTGATGAGTTCGGGGTCAGTGGGATTTTCCGGCGCTCTTTTGTGGAGCTGCTGCTGCTGCTGACTCCGGACTTTCTCTGAATACATTAAACCAGCTCATTATTCAAAAAGAAGAGACCACACGGACCGCGACGTTTAGGGCCCGCGCGCAGAAACACACGGGGAAAACGCTCGAAAACACCAGCGACCGACGCCACCCGAACGCAACACACTGGGCTAATCTCACACGACTTCTGGATTATGACTGTTTGGCGAATGTCTGTCATGGTTTTACATCGGTCAAGTCTGTGAAGAAAAATCGAAAAATACAAGCGAGCACTGAGTTCTAAAACAAAATCGCTCTGTGATGTCTTCAAAAAGCGACAATTCAGAGACAACTGACCATGGATCATAGAACTATAATAAAACCTGGAAGATGAATCCAAAATGGCCGCCCTGTTCCTCCCTGTGGCCTGAGCTCATTGGTGCATGACCCCAAAAAAAGGTTCTTACTTCTGCATTTACTTCCTGATACCGAGGCCGCCATCTTTGTTTTAGGGCGCCACGTGACCACAATCCCCCACTTCATATAAAAACGGTAATTTCTGTGATTTTAGAAACGGTAGAAAAGAACATTTCCTTCTATTGTATTTAAATACCAATAATAATTAAGTACTGTGTGCAATTATAATGTGCAATTATAGAAAAAGGCTGGGCCCAAGAGGCTGCAGTACCTCGCACGGCCACTAATCAATCTGGGACATGGACAGAGGGGGAAATGTCCTTTTCTACCGTTTCTAAAATCGCCAAAATGACCATTTTTATATGAAGTGACGTCACGGTAAACATGTGCGAGTCACATGAACGAGCGTCGGACGATACAAACAGAAGCTCGTGACCTGGTCAGACAGAGACACCTGTGAGCTGTGTTTTATTTCATTTCAGACACTTTCACATTTGATCAAACATGAAGAACACAATTACAATCACACAAGCTAACGCTAACACAAAAACTTGCAGCTGCGTGATCTCTCCCTCAAAGCATCATGGGGGATTGTCGTCACGTGGCGCCATAGAACTATAATTAAACCTGGACGATGAACCAAAAATGGCGCCCTGTTCCTCCCTGTGGCCTGAGCTCATTGGTGCATGACCCCAAAAAAGTTTTGTACTTCCACGTTACTTCCTGATACGGAGGCGGCCATCTTTGCTTTAGGGCACCACGTGACGACAATCCCCCATGATGCTTTGAGCGACGTGAACGACCAGCAGCTGCAGGCCTTTGTGTTAGCGTTAGCTTGTGTGATTGTAATTGTATTCTTCATGTTAGACACACGTGAAGCGTCTGAAATGAAATAAAATACAACTTACAGGTGTCTCTAGTCGAGCCTTTTCCACGAGCTTCTGTTTGTATCGTCCGACGCTCGTTCTCGCGGCTCACACATGTTTGTGTGACGTCACTTCATATAAAAACGGTAATTTCGGTGATTTTAGAAACGGTAGAAAAGAACATTTCCTTCTATTTTATTTAAATACCGATAATAATTCAGTCCTGTATGTGATTATAATGTGCAATGATAGAAAAAGGCTGAGCCCAAGAGGCTGCAGTACCTCACACGACCACTAATCAATCTGGGACATGGACAGAGGGGGCGTGGCTTATCCAGTTCTTTTAATACATCCATGCGTGGCGCCCTAAAGCCCAAAGATGGCCGCCTCCGTGAAGCAAAGATGGCCGCCTCCGTATCAGGAAGTAACGCGGAAGTAAAGAACTTTTTCGGGGTCATGCACCAATGAGCTCAGGCCACAGGGAGGAACAGGGCGCCATATTTGGTTCATCGTCCAGTTGTAGTTCTTAACAGACGACTGACACATTTTTATGACCGTTTAAACCATGATTCAACAAAATAAAGTGTTTCCTCGTCGTTAGTTTCACTCACAGTTGTATTTTGTTTGATTCCTGCTTGTTTGAGTTCATCCTGTATTGTCCTGCTGTTTCATGTTTTCACCTACCACCTATCCCCGCCCACATCCCTGTACTCAGTGTGATTATTTGAAAACTGAAGAGCGAGTGATACATGTTGAGTTTTAAAATGTCAAAAAGCCTATATTAAAAAACAAAAACAGCACCACCTGCACCACCTGGAGCTCCATCGTTCCACTGAAGGACAAAGCCCCCCAGATCATTAGGGCGCCCCCTCCCTGTGGTGTAGAAAACATCTCAGGTGGAGCTGGTCGTGCCGTTGTAAACCATCAGGACCATCAGGGTACATTTATACTCATCAGAATCAAACTTTCTTCCATTTTTCAGTGTCCCATGTTGGTGTCTCTTGTAAAGTCTGGGCTGCAGTTCTGTGTCGTTCAAGGAGACGAGGACTTTAAGACGTTTATTGTTGTTGCTCCTTGTTTGGACCTGGTTTAGTCCTGGTTTAGTCCTTGTTTGGGCCTAGTTTAGTCCTTGTTTGGGCCTGGTTTAGTCCTTGTTTGGACCTGGTTTAGTCCATGTTTAGGCCTGGTTTAGTCCATGTTTAGGCCTGGTTTAGTCCTTGTTTGGACTTGGTTTAGTCCTTGTTTGGACCTGGTTTAGTCCTTGTTTAGGTCTGGTTTAGTCCTTGTTTGGGCCTGGTTTAGTCCTTGTTGAGTCCTTGTTTAGGCCTGGTTTAATCCTTGTTTGGACCTGGTTTAGTCCTTGTTTAGGTCTGGTTTAGTCCTTGTTTGGATCTGGTTTAGTCCTTGTTTGGACCTGGTTTAGTCCTTGTTTGGACCTGGTTTAGTCCTTGTTTGGACCTGGTTTAGCCCTGGTTTCAGCCCTTGTTTAGTCCTGTTTTAATGCTGATTTAGACCGGGTCTCGTCCTGGTTATTTCAGTTTCATTTGTTTTCAGTAACATGTTTTTTGTCTCACATTTACTTAGTGAAGAACCAACCATGAAAATGTGACTTTTGCCCACTTTTCACCTGGTCTTAAACTTTAAACTGGGACCGTATACGTTTGCATCAACAGAAACACGGCGATTTATCACAATTATCAAGTCAGAAATGGTTGAGAAACGATCCTTTTCTGTTTCCATCTGCTTTTTGCGTCATGCTCCGGCCTGTCGGAGTCTGCGTTCTCTCTGATCCCTTCAACTCAAAAACAAAGCGAGCCAGAGCGTTTTGGGACGACGTAACTCTCTGTTTTGGATCCGAGACTGGCCTTAGGACTGGACCGAACAGAACCCGTGGAAACAGGGCTGGCAGAGTGGTTAGCGCCTCCTCCTCTCGGGCCGCGATCCCCGTGGAGTGGTTTCTCCTCCTGAGCTGAACCCAGATTCACAGCGGCCTCATTATTTTCTGTTTTGATGGTTCGTTAAAACTCTTTTATGTTTGGTTCGCTCTCCGCTTCGTTAATAATGTAGAAAGTGGATAAAACAGTGACCAGTGAGAGCTGCTCGTGCCGCTCTAATGAGGACTCTGTTACTCTGTTTTTAGGTCAAGTTTTAATTGTGGCTTTGGTTCATCTCCTGCTTTAGTCCTCGTTTTAGTACCGTTTGAGTCCATGTTTGGACCTGGTTTAGTCCTTGTTTGGACCTGGTTTAGTCCTTGTTTACTCCGGATTCAAGATGGAATGTTTTGTTTTACTTTTTTAAAAATCGATATCAGTATAAAAATAATAAATAGTCATAAAAAGTCTGGTTGGGTCCTGGTTTAGTCTTGGTTTAGACCAGGTTTAGATCTGGTTTCAACGGGTTTCAGCCCTTGTTTAGTTCTGGTTTGGCCCTCATTTAGTCCTGGTTTTGCTCTGGTTTGGACTGGGTTTAGTCCTGGTTTAGTTCTTGCTTAGTCCTGGTTTAGATCTGCTTTTTGATGTTATTTAGTCCTGGTTTAGCCCTGGTTTAGCCCTGGTTTAGTCGTGGTTTAGTCCTGGTTCAGTCCTGGTTCAGTCCTGGTTCAGTCCTGGTTCAGCCCTGGTTCAGCCCTGGCTTAGTCCTGGTTTAACCCTGGTTTAGTCCTGGTTTAGTCCTGGTTTAGTTCTGGTTCAGTCCTGGTTCAGTCCTGGTTCAGTCCTGGTTCAGCCCTGGTTTAGCCCTGGCTTAGTCCTGGTTTAGCCCTGGTTTAGTCCTGGTTTAGTCCTGGTTTAGTTCTGGTTCAGTCCTGGTTCAGTCCTGGTTCAGTCCTGGTTCAGCCCTGGTTTAGCCCTGGTTTAGTCCTGGTTTAGTCCTGGTTTAGACCTGGTTTAGTCCTGGTTTAGTTCTGGTTTAGCCCTGGTTTAGATCTGGTTTAGCCCTGGTTCAGTCCTGGTTCAGTCCTGGTTTAGTCCTGGTTTAGTTCTGGTTCAGTCCTGGTTCAGTCCTGGTTCAGTCCTGGTTCAGCCCTGGTTTAGTCCTGGTTTAGTTCTGGTTTAGCCCTGGTTTAGATCTGGTTTAGCCCTGGTTCAGTCCTGGTTCAGTCCTGGTTTAGTCCTGGTTTAGTTCTGGTTCAGTCCTGGTTCAGTCCTGGTTCAGTCCTGGTTCAGCCCTGGTTTAGTCCTGGTTTAGTCCTGGTTTAGACCTGGTTTAGTCCTGGTTTAGTCCTGGT
Source organism: Rhinogobius similis (assembly GCA_019453435.1). Lineage (NCBI taxonomy): Eukaryota > Metazoa > Chordata > Actinopteri > Gobiiformes > Gobiidae > Rhinogobius > Rhinogobius similis. The sequence continues at coordinate 10,289,981 of CM033620.1, read as the reverse complement.
TTAGCCCTGGTTTAGATCTGGTTTAGCCCTGGTTCAGTCCTGGTTCAGTCCTGGTTCAGTCCTGGTTCAGTCCTGGTTCAGTCCTGGTTTAGTCCTGGTTCAGTCCTGGTTCAGCCCTGGTTTAGTCCTGGTTTAGTCCTGGTTTAGACCTGGTTTAGTCCTGGTTTAGTCCTGGTTTAGCCCTGGTTTAGATCTGGTTTAGCCCTGGTTCAGTCCTGGTTCAGTCCTGGTTCAGTCCTGGTTCAGTCCTGGTTCAGTCCTGGTTTAGTCCTGATGTGAAGAATCCTCTTGAAATAGGTTTCGTTTTTGTTGCTGGAACATTATTAGAGAAAATCAAATGGAGATAATGGAGGGCGAATCACCAGAATCCGATTCATTTCCTGTCGGCGCGGCACAGACAGGAAGTCAACAACGACGGCGCAGAAACAAGGAGAACAATCAAACGGAGATAACGAGCCGCGAGCGAGAGAGAGAGGCCTTTTACGGATCCAAAGTGTAAGATAAAAAATGGAGCGAGAAAAGGCCGAACGATCACGAGAATCAAACCCCGAGGTCCGACACCAACGTCTGAACAAAGATCGTCTTCAGTCTCTGTCAAAGGCAAAAATACTTATTCAATTTTTTGTTTTTTTGTTCACTTTTCTCTCTCTCATATCGACTTTCATGTGGAAACAACAAACGTGTCCAATCTGCTCCTGAAGATGTTTTATTCTTCCATTGAATCCACTTCATCCATAGATTTCTCTGGGACATTGTAACTTCAAAGGACGTTTTCTTAAAATGCATTTTTGTCCCTCGAGACATAAAGATCAGCCTTAAAGTAGATCCTACACAAACTGTACAATCTGGACTCAACAGGATTTAGACCAAACACACAAGTATTTTTTAATATCTAATTCTAAAACTGATTTATTGAAGTTTTAAGTCCAAAAAATGAGGTGAAATTTTAATTTTTAGGACAATTTTCAGTCCAATCTAGTTTACTCAAAAACTAAATAAGAAATCCAAAATCCCTTCTGTAATTTTTTTTGTAATTACTATTTGTACTAAATGAACGAAACTGAAAGTGAAAGAAAATGAAAGAAATTTAAACCTGGTTCTGTCCATTTTTCACATTTAAATGTCCCAAATATGTGGATTTTTGGGCATTTTTTCACATAAAACTCCTTATTTCTACTTGAAAACGTGACCCGATGAAAAACTTTATTTTTCTTACATTTCTGTGACTAAACTCCAGGAGACGCTTCTAAATGATTTGTTTAAATGTAATATTTTTCCTGTTCACCTGCAGTGCTTCACCTCAAGTGTTTGAATTAAGTGTATTATTTATCTTGATCTGAGGATTTTCTGACAGTTTTAAAAAAGAGCTGCCAGTGGATCAGGCATAAAAGGTCTGGCTTTACTTCAAATAAGAAAAAAATCTACTGCACTTGAAATTAGAGGGAAAAGCACACAAGAAACATTTCTTTGTCTCTCTTTCTTTCTCTCTCCCCCTCTCTCTCTCTCTGCGGGTCTCTCTCTCTTCCCTCTGTCTCTCTCTCCTGTGCCCCCCCCCCTCTCTCTTTCTTCCTCTCTGCCCCCCTCTCTCTCCCCCTTTTTCTCTCTGTGTCTCCCTGTCTCTCTCTCTCTGCCTCTCTCTCCCCTCCTCTCACTGTTTCTCTCTCCCTCTGTGCCCCCCCCCTCTCTCTGTGTCTCCCTGTCTCTCTCTCGCCCCCTCTCTCTGTCTCCCCCCTCTTTTTCTCTGTGTCTCTTTCTCTCTCCCCTCCTCTCTCTGTCTCTTTCCCCCCCTCTCTGTGTGTCTCTTTCTCTCTCTCTCTCTCTGTCCCCCTTCCCCTCTCCCTGTCTATCTCTTTCTCTATCTGTGTCTCTCTCTTTCTGTCTCTCTCACCCCTCTCTCTCTCTCCCTGTCTATCTCTTTCTCTCCCCTCCCTCACCCCTCTCTGCCTCGGTGTCTCTCTCTCTCTGTCTATCTCTTTCTCTCTCTCTCTCTCTCTGTGTGTGTCTCTCTCTCCCTCCCCTCTCTGTCTCTTTCTCTCTCTGTCCCCCTCTCCTCTCTCGCCCTGCTCTCTCTCTCCCTCCCTCTCTTTCCCCCCTCTCTGCCTCTGTCTCTCTCTCTCTTGCCTTGCTCTCTCTCCCTCTGCCCTCCCTCCCCCCTCTCTGCCTCTGCCTCTCTCTGTCCCCCTCTCCTCTCTCCCCCCTCTCTGCCTCTGTGTGTCTCTCTCTCTCTCTGTCCCCCTCTCCTCTCTCTCCCCTCCCTCCCCTCTCTGCCTCTGTCTCTCCCTCTCTGCCCTCTCTCTCTCCCTCCCCCCTCTCTGTCTCTCTCTCTCTCCCTCTCTCCCTCCCCCCTCCCTCTCTGCCTCTGTCTCTCTCTGTCCCCCTCTCCTCTCTCACCCTGCTCTCTCTCTCTCTCTCTCTCCCTCCCTCTCTGCCTCTGTCTCTCTCTATCTCCCTCTCTGCCCTCTCTCCCTCTCTCTGCCTCTGTCTCTCTCTCCCTCCCTCCCTCTCTCTCTCTCTCCCTCCCTCCCTCTCCCCCCTCTCTGCCTCTGTCTCTCTCTCTCTCTGTCCCCCTCTCTCCTCTCTCGCCCTGCTCTCTCTCTCTCCCTCACCCTCTCTGCCTCTGTCTCTGTCCCGCGCTCTCTCTCCCTGTCTCTCTCTCCCCTCCCTCCCCCCTCTCTCTCTCTGTCCCCCTCTCCTCTCTCGCCCTGCTCTCTCTCTCCCCTCCCTCCCCCCTCTCTGTCTCTCTCCCTTCCTCTCTCTGTTTCGCTCTCCTTCTGTGTCTCTCTCCCTCTCCCCCCTCTCTGCCTCTCCTCTCTCTCCCCCCCTCCCTCCCTCCCCCTCTCTGCCTCTGTCTCCCTCCCTCTCCCCCCTCTCTTTCTCTCTCTCTCTCCCCTCCCTCCCTCCCCTCTCTCTGCCTCTCCCCTCTCTGCCCCCTCTGCCTCTGTATTAGCACTTGATTAGCCGGATTAGCCCTGCTCTTCTCTGTCGTTCTGATCGATACCTCCTCACACGTCCTCCTCTCTCGCTCTGGGCCTCGTCCTCTTGAACTCGACGTCGCTGTCGTCACGTTTACTCAACAAAAACCCACATTTTCTTATCGTTTCAAAAAGGTCACGCGGGGTATTTTTGGCCCCGACGACTTTAACAAACGGCGCTCGTCGGCTGAAAACGCGGCTCGAGTTTTGATGATATATTTAGGGACGCTCCGCTGTTCGGGACGCGGTCGTTTAAACTGGGCCCATTTATCGAACGCTTTAATTGGGAATGAGAGCGAAATGATAAGATGCAAAAGGGCCACACGCCGCAGAGAGGTTTGTAATAATCCACATAAATCTTGTGGCTAACTAGAAGTAATTGGAGAGGAGACCACCAGCAAGTCAGGCTCGGAGATTCATCGGATTTTAATCAGATAATATCTTTAGTCACTGATACTTAAGTAAATTTAATGCAGAAGTCCACTGTCGGTGAAAACATGAGGTTTGGAGACGTCCTTTTCCTGTTTGTTCATCGTCAAAGCCCTACATTTTAACACCTTCTTCTACAGCGACTCTTTTGAGATTTTAATCCTGTTCTAACAATGTTCCATCATCAAAACACCTGGAGCGCCATTCACGCTGTTTTGAGGAATTCTGGTTTGTAAATCCTCTCACTCTGAGCGTCAAACACACTTCCTGCTGAACTTCCTGTATCATTGACATATTTTCGGATCATCTACGTCATTTATCTGAGAATCTTCTGCTGTTCTAAGTCCTTATTCACCTTATTCTGCCCCGCCCACTTTTTGCCAGATACGCGCTTTTGTTGTAAACGCACTTCCGTTTGACGAGAACTCCATTAAAGCTGATGATGAACGAGGGAAAAGTCTCGCCGCTAAAATGTTACATAAAGTAGATTGATTTGTGTAAAATGTTTAATGAACACGAGCAACAACAAGTCACAACGCAACGATTTCCTGAAAATGTCTTTTTAGTCGAGTAGAACTTATTTTCTGTTGAGCTCGTCTGCTCCATGTGAACTACAACAGAAACAAGACGGCGGCGCCCACGGCAACTTCCGGAATAAGGTGAATATCATTTCTTATAGCATTTCTGCCTCTAAACACGATCACTGCTACTGCTAACCACATCATAGCGTCTCGTAAAGTGATAACATCACTATATTGTGTAAGCGCTAGGAGCCATCTGCTGACTGCATACACTCAGTGAGAGTGAAGGCAGAAAGCAGAGAAACATGTTCATAAAGTACATAATAAACTTTATTTATTTTTTTTCAGAACCTGAGATGGCCAATTTGAGGTACTCAAGAGCATGTTTAAAGGCTAAAAACAATATGAAAAATGCATATTTTTCCTTTAAAGGTTCTCATGTTTTTCTAACCATGACTTAGTTTGGTGGGAGGGCATCTGTACTAAATATTTATCATAGTTTTCCATCTGTGAAGTTTGTTAAGAAAAAAAAAAAAAAGTTTAAAATGACGGGAAGTAGAGCTGAGTTCTAAAACAGAATCCTTCTGTGATGTCATCAAAAAGTGGCGTACAGTTTAAAATACAGAGAATTTACAGACAAGTAACACATTAGTTTAACATTTTAAACGTTCATTCAAAAAAAAAAAAAAAAGCTGTTATCAGTTATTATTTGTCAAATCATAACTATTGTGTAATTTTTATGGATTTTGGTCGTTTTTTACAGTCCGGTTGCTATGGTAACAGTTGTGGAATTACCTCATATTCAACCAGGAACGTTCAAAAAACGTTCAAAATGGAGACAAAGAGGCAAAATGTTTAGTAAAATCTTAAATATAATCATGTTTTAGTCAAATGTGTATCGAACCTGTCGCTTTAAACACAGTAAAAAAGGCCATTCTGTGAAACCTTCCAGGAAAAACACCTTCGACTGTGATTCTCCCTTTGTACGGCGTGTGTTTGTGTATCGTTTACATTTCCACAAACACACGTGGGCGTCTCTCTTTGTCCCCGCGCCTGAAATAACCGCCCGGGTTCATTCTCACGGCGTCTTTGAGAAGTCGGGGCGCCAATAATTCCAGTGAAATCCAATAAAATCGCCATTACATGCACGACTTGGCTAAGCTTCACTCATAGTTCAACGCTTTTCCAATTACGGCGGCGACTGGCACAAACAGCAGGCGCTCACTCGACGGGTCAAAGTCGTCTCAGGCTTCGATGCGGCGGGTTCAGGTGAAGGAAAAGGTGCAACGAAGCTAAAGAAATGAGTCCGAAAATGTTAAAACGCCGCTCTCCGGTTTGAAGTCTGCTCTGAAAACGCACCTTTTCTCTTCGGCTTTTGGCGCAGTTTAATGGTTATCGTTGTGTCCGTTTTGCGTCGTCTGTGACTTTTCCAGTGTGGGCTGCGCCGCCTGCTAATCCCGGCGTCAAATTTATCTCCCGTTTATGCGATTACAGCGGTTTCTATTGTTCAAAAATGTATTCTTACGTCAAAGTCGATATGACGGGTTCTCATTTTTTGTCGAATTGTAACTCAGTTTGGAGGGAGGGCACCTGTGGTAAATATTTATCATAGTTTTACATGAGTCAAGATGTAGTTTGTGAGGAAATTTAGAAGAATAAACGTTTAAAATGACAGGAAGAAGAGCTGAGTTCTAAAATCCCTCTGTGATGTCATCAAAACGCGACGTGCCATCGAAAACACAAGGACAATTGACAGCTTTATCGGACAGATTAAACCATCGTTCAATGAAATAAAGGTGTTATTATGTATTCATTATTGTCAATTCCTAATAGTTGTGTAATTTTAATGGATTTTGGCCCTTGCTTTCCAAATGGTTGCTATGGTAACTGGTGGAATTACCTGTAACTATGTCATATTTGTGCTCATGTCCAAACCAGGAAGTGACATGATAAACTTTACAAAAACTGGGGACAAATGGGCAAAATGTTTAGTCAAATCTTAAATTTGATCATGTTCCCTGCGTTTTAGTGAAACGTGTCGTCTAATCTGTCAGATAGACTTTAAATGGCAAATATTACGCACAATTTTGAGCTTTTTCTAGCCATGTTCCATCGTCACAACAAGGGATGCACATTTTCAGTGTTTTCGATCGTTGGAGCTCTTCGCGGTCAATAATCGGTTAACCACTAGCGTTAACAAAGCGCTTTTTTTTTGTTTTGTTTTTTTCTACTGTGGAATACGTCGCAAACGCAGAGCAACAGCAACAGGTCTTTGAACTGCACAAAACGGATGAATTAAAGCTCCTGTAAACGCCGTTTTGACAAATCGAGCGCTCTTAGTCGTGCTGTAAAGTCGCTAACACTATTTTGTTTTTGCTTTTACTTTTTGTTGTTGTGTCATATTTAAACGCGTCTTTGTCACTCATAGATGCGTCTGACGTTTTTAGCCACGATTTTGACGCTTTTAGTTCAGTTTAGTTCACTATGGTGCATTGAGTTGCGTTTGTTGTTTGTTGGGGCGTTTTTGTCGCCTTTGAACGTATTTATAAATCGCTTTTGTCGCTTGTTTCAGAAGATGTTTGTACAAATCCAAAGTGTGAGTAGTCTTTTTTAATCAAATCAAAGACATTTGTTGTTTGTGGAAGATATAGTCTTTGTGATTTGCTAATTGCATCCATTAAAGTTGCGTTTTTGTGTGGATTTGGTTTAATCGTGCAGCTCTGGTCTTTAAGAGGTAAATAAAGTCGTCTGCTCAGAGGCTTCAGAGGCTAAACAACAGGAGAAAAAGTGTGTTTGAACAGACAGCTGCATTAAAGGGACAAACAGTCAATCAGGATATGACGATTTCACAAAAATATCAGATTGTCACTGGGACCAGCTCATGGTTCCATTTTAATCACCGTATCGCCTAGACCTAGTTTAATCACAACTCGACAATTACTTCTACAATCCATTAATTGTGATTTATTTATTTATTGTTGTTTAGCTGTAATTCGTTAATATTAAAGAGAAGACGCTGAACTTTGTGCCACTTTTTGTTTCATGTGGATACAGCCCAGTAATAATAACAGAGAAATTAAATTTAAATCAGCTCAAAACATCCGCTTTTTGAGGTAAAATACAAAATCTACCATCGATTTCTGCCCTGCCCTCCATCTCACTTTTAGAGTAGATAGTTCTCTCCATCGTCTGTCGTTTTTATTTGATTTTTCGCACAGACAGAGCCGCTCGGTCCTGAAGCTGCAGAGTGTGTTTGCAGAGCTCCAGGCCCAGGGCGCAGGCAGCTGTCGGTGTCCGGCTCAGGAGCTCTGTTCCCGGGGTGTTTCTGGAGCGAGCGTGGCCTCTGCTCCGGGCGAGAGGACGGCACGACGGCGGTAACGAGAGAAGAGCGCCGCGCGACACCAGCTCGCTCCGTGTACAGCGGGAGAGGGTCACGCACGGCACGAACGCGGCATAAACGTGGCATAAACACGACACAAATGTGGCACAAACGCAGCATAAACACGGCACAAACGCGGCACAAACTCGGCATAAACACGGCACAAACACGGCATAAACACGGCACAAACACAGCATAAACACGGCACAAACGCGGCATAAACACGGCACAAACGCGGCATAAACACGGCACAAACGCGGCATAAACACGGCACAAACGCGGCATAAACACGGCACAAACACGGCATAAACACGGCACAAACACAGCATAAACACGGCACAAACACGGCATAAACACGGCACAAACGCGGCATAAACACGGCACAAACACGGCACAAACGCGGCATAAACACGGCACAAACGCGGCATAAACACAGCACAAACACAGCACAAACGCGGCACAAACACGGCACAAACGCGGCACAAACACGGCATAAACACGGCACAAACACGGCATAAACACGGCACAAACACGGCATAAACACGGCACAAACGCGGCATAAACACGGCACAAATGCGGCATAAACACGGCATAAACACGGCACAAACACGGCACAAACGCGGCATAAACACGGCACAAACGCGGCATAAACACGGCACAAACACGGCACAGATGTGGCACAAACGCAGCATAAACACAGCTTAGACACGGCACAAACGCGGCATAAACACAGCTTAGAGACAGCACAAACACGGCACAAATGCGGTACAAACACAGCTTAAACGCAGCACAAACATGGCATGAACACGGCACAAATGCAGCTTAAACGTTGGATAAACACGGCACAAACGCAGCTTAGACACGGCACAAATGCAGTACAAACACAGCTGAAATGCGGCACAAACGCAGTAAAGGTTTTTTTTTTTATAAAATTAGGCGAAATTCAGTTTCGTTGCATCAATGTCTAAAGGGTCAAAAATCGTCTGATTTGATCGGCGAACAGATGAATGGGTCGGACCCGACTCTGAGTCGAGCCGGTCTGGACGATCAGGGCAGTTGAAACGTGGCACTTGGACGTGTGACTCGTTTCCAAGTCACTTCCAGGATTATTACATCTAAAAAACAAATATTGTAAAACTGAGCAACATGTTCTATTTTGGGTGTTGTTCATTTGTACGTGTGACATGACTCTCCCCCCTCTCCCCCTCTCCCCCCTCTCCCTGCTCTATTACCTCGGCTGATTTGCCTGCTGCTGTTCCATTAGCTCTGGACAGCTGCAGCAGATGAGACAGACCTGAGCCGAGCCTCATTCAGAGACACACATTAAACCACAAAGACATGGCCGCCGCGGCAGACGCCTCTGCTCGCGCTAAACGGGTCGGACGTGTAGTTAGCACCTGAGCCTCACGGTAACGAGGCCAGAGAGGAACCAACGTCTCACTGTTGCTCAGATTCGATCAGAGCGTTTTAGTTTTAGCAGAAATGTGCCAAAACCAAAGCCCTGTTCGCACGGGATCGGTTTTCCCTCTGGACGTCGAGTGAATTGTAATAATTATGAACGTCGTCCGTGTTTCTCGGCCTGAAAACATTTTAGCTCCTGTATTTCAGCAAACGCAGAGTCCTCGGGTGATTTTAGTCACGTGTTTAGTCCATGTACCAGGGAACACCAGTGTGCCTTGAGGTTTTGTCAGGTGTGCCATGACAAAACTTCACACATTAATTAAAAAAACAAAAATATATACAATTTGAAGTGACCGGAACATATTTATATAACAAAAAAAAAAGCAAAAAAACATTCACAACTGCAAAATTTAAAGAACTAGACACATTACGCAGAGTATCAGAGTTTGTTTACTCTTTATTTTCGACGGTGTGTTAAGGAAATCCAGAAAAATCCCAATACTGTGTGTGAAGTGTCTTGCTCGAGGACACAACAGCGGCACAGACCTGGAGAAGGGTCTGGTTTACTGCCACAGGCTCCAACATTCCTTTATAAATGCTCCATTGCGGCTCATTTCCACAGCAGGACTCTCGGACCTCGGCCTCGGGTTGGTCCTGGTCCTGGTCCTGGTCCTGGTCCTGGTCCCGGTCCCGGTCCCGGTCTTTAAACTGGACTTTAGACCGGACTGTAACGTGAGACTGTAACGGGCGACGAGTAGCAGGGACAGACTCTGCTTTATACAGAGTCATTGTTTTTAACAATGAGGAGCGTTGTCATAGCGATTGACAACTAAATATTATGCCTTTTGAATGGAAAAAAGACCTCATACTGTGCAGAGTTAAAGCTACACTATGTAACTTTTCTGGTGGCTAAAGTAAACAGATCGTTCGACTGCCAGGGCTTTTTTGAGTGAGGTTTGCATGTTCTCTCTGTGACAAGTGGGTTTCCTCTGAACTCTATAGTTTTTTTTTTGGATCTGGTCCTGGTCCTGACAGGTTTAACCCGGAGGCACTGCAGGACGGGTCAAATGCAGAGGGTGAATCACCAGGGAGTTAAGTTTAGTTTAGTTTAACCTTATCTAAAGATTCAGCCCGACACCATTTGATTAAAACTACACCACGTTACAAAACTAAAATACTGAGAGTTGGAATTGTCACAACAAAATGCTAATAATAGTATTTGCACTCGTGACAATCGATTTGGAAAACGTATCAGACGACTCACACTTTTCAAACATGAATAATCACAGAGCTCGCACGGAAATCGGATTCTTAAACACAAACTCTGCTGCAGTGACTTTTTTGAGGTTTAAACCCTGCTCTAATAATGTTCATCATCTAAAACACCCTTGGAGTAGCATTCAGTTGCATTCACGCTGTTTTGAGGAATGTTTATGTGAAAATCCTCTTCCTCCGAGCGTCAAACACACTTCCTGCTGAACTCCCTTGATCCGGGACGTATTTACAGACTTCTTTCGTCATTTATCTGAGGATATTACGCTGTTTTTAGTCCTTAAATCATCACTAAACTCGTTCTGAGCATTTCTGCCTCTGAATAACGATAACTGCTGCAGCAAATCCACACAATGACGTCTTTTCAGCGCTAACTAACACCAGATTTTATATTGCGCTTGTGCCATCTTCTGGCTGGATGCACTCAGTAAGTGTCATTTTATACTGGCTGATTAAAAAGTAATTGAATTGTTGTTGTTTTTTTTACATGGATTGCAAATTTAAGTCACTCATGAGCATGTGTATTCACCTTATTCCGGAAGTTGTCGTACGCGCTGCCGTCTTGTTTCCGTTGTAGTTTACATGGAGCAGACGAGCTCAACAGAAAATAAGTTCTACTCGACTAAAAAGACGTTTTCAGGAAATCGTTGCGTTGTTGACTTGTTGTTGCTCGTGTTCATTAAACATTTTACACAAATCAATCTACTTTATGTAACATTTTAGCGGCGAGACTTTTCCCTCGTTCGTCATTAGCTTTAACGGAGTTCTCGTCAAACAGAAGTGCGTTTACAACAAAAGTGCAAAAAACGGCAAAAGCGGGCGGGGCAGAATAAGGTGAATAGGCTAATAACAGTATTAAAAATGCAGAATATTTTTCCTTTAAAATGTAACTCAAAACATTCTCAATTTGAAGTATCTTGGCACATTTTCTTGAAGAACTTTTAATGATTTCACAAATTGCCAGTTTAAAATGTAAGTTTGTTTATAATAAATCCATGTGTCACGTGAATGCACAGGGCCAAACACAGGTCCAAACACAGGGCCAAACACAGGTCCAAACACAGGGCCATAGTGGGTTGAAGGGCCTTCATTGCCGCTTGCGGGTGTAACCTGCTCTTGTGGCGACAGATGTAGCTGGTTTTGGCCAATGTTCTGTTGAATATTTGGCTCGTATTAGTTTTATTTTCCTGATGGAGCGTGCAGCGTTCATCTGCCGGGGTCTGTGTGTAAAATGATCTCAGCTCTGCTCCTGTTCCTTCCTGCTTCGCTCGATCTAAAAGACTTTGGTCAAAACAGATCGTGTCATTAATCCGCCTCATGATTTATGCGTCGGTTTTCTGTGATTAATCGGACGAGTTTAAGCGTTAAAGTCTAAAGGAAGGTCCTCATTTTTTTCTAATTATGACTTAGTTTGGTGGGAGGGCACCTGTGGTAAATATTTATTGTAGTTTTACATTTGCGAAGTTGCAGTTTGTGAAGCAATTTTGAAAGATAAAAGTTAAAAATGAACCGAATCCCTCTATGATGTCATCAAAAAGCGACGCACCACTGAAAATACCATAGAACTATAATAAAACCTGCAAGATGAATCTAAAATGGCGTCCTGTTTATCCCTATGGCGTGTGCTCATTGGTGCATGACCCCAAAAAAATTTCTTACTTCCGCATTTACTTCCTGATACGGAGGCGGCCATCTTTGCTTTAGGGCGCCACGTGACCACAATCCCCCATGATGCTTTGAGTGACGTGAACGACCAGCAGCTGCAAGTTTTTGTGCTAACGTTAGCTTGTGTGATTGTAATTGTGTTCTTCATGTTAGACACACGTGAAGCGTCTGAAATGAAATAAAATACAACTTACAGGTGTCTCTAGTCGAGCCTTTTCCACGAGCTTCTGTTTGTATCGTCCGACGCTCGTTCATGTGACTCGCACATGTTTGTGTGACGTCACTTCGTATAAAAACGGTAATTTCTGTGATTTTAGAAACGGTAGAAAAGAACATTTCCTTCTATTTTATTTAAATACCGATAATAATTCAGTCCTGTCTGTGATTATAATGTGCAATTATATAAAAAGGCTGGGCCCAAGAGGCTGCAGTACCTCACACGACCACAAATCAATCTGGGACACAGACAGAGGGGGCGTGGCTTATCCAGTTCATTGAATACATCCATGGAAAATACAGAGAAAACTGATCATAACTATTGTGTGATGTCTGTGGATGTTGCCCTTGTTTACAGTCTGGTTGCTATGGTAACAGTTGTGAAATTACCTCTAACTGTGTCATATTTGTGCTCGCGTTCAACCAGGAAGTGTCATTATAAACGCAACACAAACTGTCAAACTGAGGACAAACAGGACAAATGTTTAGTAGAATCTTAAATATAGTCGTTTCAGTGAAACGTGTCATCGAACCTGTCGCACAGACTTTAATAAAAGACCCGCATGTCACGCTCAGGCCGTTCTGAGAGTTCCCCGCGGCTCGAACGTGACCGTGACTCGCTTTATTACTGATGTTACTTCGGCGTCGTCGTTGTTTTGTTGCGACGGCGTTAATCCCCCGGAGAGAGAAGTGGAGCGCGGTCTAATCCAGCCCGAGTCAAACACTCATTTACGGCGTCTGGATCCAAGGAGCGGACGGAGCGCGACGAGATTAAACGACGCTGCGGAGATAAGAGCCGCGGAGTCGCATCTGATCACGACGCCACGCGAGCGACGCTAAACGTGCCCCGGGAAACGAGCGAAGTTTGAGCAGGACGTCTAACCCTCGACCTCTTCACGGAGACGAGACGGCGAACTATGGATGTGACGATAGCTAAAGTCGATGTGAGAGGATGTTTTTTTTCACAAACAAACAAGGGCTAACGTTAGCTTTTGGGCTAACAACAACAAATCTCAGTGTTAGCTCATTTAAAGGTCCCATATTCTGCTATTTCCCCCTTTACACAGTCTGTTCTAAGGGCTTTGTTGATAAAATTTTGCGTCGTGTAATATCCATAACATAACAGTTTCCAAAAAACACCCATTTCTTGGACTGGCCCCCCTCCTGCAAAAGCAAACGGCTCACTCTGAGATCTGACCCCCCCGAACAGAGAGCAGGCTGCCTCCCCCACCCAACCCGTGCCGAAGCCTAGAGCGGAGATGGTGCATGCGCCGTGTGCTCCGGTAAACAGCGATACACAAACACTGAATAAACCTTTTCTGGTCCTGACGGTGCGTCGTGCTGAGTCCTGCGTCCTGGATCTGACCTGGAGTTTGACGTGCTCCAGGGCCTCAACGACGGACGTTGCCGTTTGGTAAATAACAAGCTAACTCTTCGATCTGTCGTATCCATCGTGTAATTACTGTGTAGCATTAGCATTAGCTGTTTTTATTCTTGCGGCGCTGCTTCCTGGAGGCGTGGCTTAAACACCGCTTTATCTTAGTGATGAGCACCCGTCTGCTGCTCAGCCGATGGGGACGGAAAAGACAGTTCTCTAGTGAAAACATGAGGGAATCAATCAAAAAACCACTTTGGGCACAACATACGAGGCCCAAATAGCACTGGAGGAAGGTTAGAACCTCTGAAAAGTCAATTTTGCATGTTATGGGACCTTTAAAGACTCCATGACAGGTTAGACGTCACGTTTTACTAAATTGTAGTGAACAGGATTATATTTAACATTTTACTAGGGCTGTACTCTGTTAGTCGTTTAGTCGATTAATCAGTCGCTGGTGTTATAGTCAACCAACTTTTTTATTAGCCGACTAATTATTTTATTTCGATTAAAAAGATTTATGCAACTGAAGAGTTCAACATTTCATCTTTTATATTAATATGAGTTTATTCACAAGTGTATTGTCATAATGATGAATGAAGGAGTCAGAAGTATATTGTGTTGTTTTGTGCACAACCCTCTGTTTCTTAAGCCCAGGTCACACTCCAGTAAACAACTTCAGAGACAGTCAAACAGGACTGCTGGTCTCACACCTCCCACACAGATACTTTCTGTTGACCAAAGGAAAAATGCAGAGCTGGAGATAACGAGAGAAACTCCGGATGAGGGAGTCGGATGGGTGCTGGACCAATCACAGCGCGCTGTACATTTTTTGCAACTTTGTATTGTGTGTTAAATACTGGCAACCTGCTATGTTGGGGCGCGCGTTTTCAGGGGAAGCAGACTCGGAACGTAGCTTTCAATAATGGCATAGTAGGTGCCAGAATTGTATTAGATTGTAAACTTAGGGAATAAACCTTTTGGATCAAAGCTACTGATTTCCGTGTTCTTCCTCTGCTGGTATGTGTTATTAGCTGATAGTGAAAGGTCTGTTTGATTCATTTCTTCCTCTCTCAGTTTTGAACACGCAAGAGGCTCCGAAAGGTAAATCAAAGAGATAAGAGAATAACAAATCAAACTAATACTCAATATGCTGTGCTAAGGTAACGGAGCCAGAAAATAGGAGATTTTCTACACAACAAAAGCAGTGAAAAAGTTAATACATGGAGTGAGTTAGCAAATCACTAGTTTGGTCTGATTTATATTTATGTTTCCTTGGACTTTTCTTTGTAAATTGTTATTTTTTTGCATGAACTTTTGAGCGCTTTTGAACAGCACTTCCTTAAAACCTTAAATCTAACCGCGCTGGTGTGCAGTCTCGCCCGTCAGCCGGGCTTTAGCCGTGACGTGGCGGGTCAGACGCGGCTGCTCGGTGGCCGTCGTGGCTGGATGGACGCGGCGGGACAATAAACCGTGTCACTAATAGAAACGATCATTGTAAACATTTGTCCTGTCCCCCTCGCCCGGCGCTCATCAGTATTCTGGCGCCGGCTCCCCGCTCCCGAGCGCTCTATCCATCACGCTGAAGGACGCGCTCGGGCCGCTCCTCACGTCTCCAAATGTTTGTGGAGACGCTGCCGGGGGATGATTGTCCTTGAGTTTTACCTCCGGCCGAACAAATGCGACTGTGTCCGCGCCAAACCCGGACACTGTGTCTGCGCGGTGCGGATAAATCAGGCACGACGAGCGTCCGAAGGTTGTGCTCCGGGGCTGGCGCCGGACAGGAACTAGAGGAAAGAGACGTGTGCGCGGATAAAAGTGTCACCGTCCCACAGGGGAACATCAGCGTCGGGCAAAGAGAATGTGTTTTGTACCAGAAGTCACTGATGTGCATTTAGAGTTTATGTTTGTGGTTCTCAAACTTTTTGTGTGGAGTTCTCCCTAAGGTTTGTTTCACACTCAGAGCACCACTTAACTTGACTTTTGGGCAAATAAATGGGTTTAATGGTCAAAAATAGTCAGTTATTACTATTATATTTATCGTTTTAATTATATTTATGGAGGGGTGCACGGTGGCAGAGCGGCTAGAGCTTCTGCCTCTCAATAAGGAGATCGTGGGTTTGAATCCCGGACCACCCCAACATCACACGCTCTCTCTGGGTGGAGTCTGCATGTCCTCCTCGTGTTACCGTGGGTTCTCTCCAGGTTCTCTGGCTCCTCCCACCGTCCAAACACATGACTGTGTTCAGGTTAATTGACAACTCTAAATTGTCCCTAGTGAATGAATGTGAGAGTGAATGGTTGTCTGTCCTTGTCTCTGTCTCTGTGTTTGCTGTGACGAGTGTCCACTGTCCAGGGTGTACCCCGCCTAAGGCCCAAAGTCACTGGGATAGGCTCCAGTCACCCGCGACCCCTAACGGGAATAAGCGGTGGAAAATGAATGAATGAATATATTTATGGTCCAAAATACTCCAAAAAGATGCTAAATTTCCAACTAATTACTTTTTTTTTATTCAGACAAAAGTAAATTTCCTCTTCTTTTAAAATCTGAAACCCCCTGCTAACTCCTCACGTACCCCTTGGGGTCCCCGTACCCCTGGTTGGGAAACACTGATCTATATGAAGGTTCTCATGTTTCGCCAAAACTGACTTAGTTTGATGGGAGGGCACCTGTGCTAAATATTTATCATAGTTTGCGCAACAAAAAAAGACATAAACTAGAAGCAACAAAAGCACGATTGTGACAGGATTGTTAAAGTGGATTAAGTAATAAAACATCTTCAGGAGCAGATTAGACGAGTTTGTTGTTTCACATGAAAGTCGATGTGTGAGAGAGAAAACTGACCAAAAAAAAGGGGTTTTGCCTGTGATGTCCTGACTCAAGGGATGACGTCACACATGGCATTTCAAAAACACTAAAAGTGTCAAAAACGCTATTAAAAACGCCAACTACAAATAACAAATGTGTGACTTAAAAGAAAAACTTCATCCAAGAGTAACTAAAACACGTCTAAAAATGAAAAATTTGCAAGTAAAAAACACAAAAGAATGACTAAACGTGGTTAAAACTGCAACTAAAAACAAAAAACGGGACAAAAGGCATGACGAAAAGCGTGACTAAAAGTAATAAAAACGTGACTAAAGTGACAGAAACGCAACTAAAAGCGACTAATTTGCGACTAATAGCAACAAACGCACGACTAAAGTGACAAAAATAGCGACACATTTACAACTAACAGCGTCAAAAAGTATCAAAACCGCAACTAAAAGTGAGAAGAACGTGACTATATAAAACAAAAATGAGACTAAAAGTGACAAAAACATGACTAAAAGTGACAAAAATGCAACTAAAAGAAACACAAACACTACAAAAAGCTACAAAGACATTCTGATAACTCTTTTATTAAATTGTCAGTTCATATTTTTTCTGGTTGTGTTTAAAATATGAACCAGATTCCACAACACAATCACAAAACTGGTCAGAAAAACAGCAATTAGACTTTTTTTCCATGTCGTGCAGCTCTGTTTATTGTTTTTCATATTTCCTCCAGCGACCTGTTTTGACGTGACAGTTGTGTTAGCGACTAAAAGTGACAAAAACGCAATTAAAAGTGACAAAAAATTTGTAAAGTGAAATAAACGTGACCAAGAGCAACAGAAACGCGACTAAAAGCAACAAAAATGTGACTAAAAGTGACAAAAACGCCACTAAAAGTGACAAAAAAGTGACTAAGCACGGCAAAAAGCAACAAAAAGCGGCAAAAAGAAAACTACACTGACATACATACAGTGGCAACTGAAAGTAACAAATACGCAACTAATAGTGATAAAACGCGACTATAAGTGACAAAAAAGTGAGAAAAACATGACTAAAAGTGACAAAAACACAACTACAAGTGAAACAACACGACAAAAGTGACAAACCTAACCAAAAAAAAAAGCAAGAAAAAGCGGCAAAAACACAACTACAGTGACGTGCAACTTAAAATAACAAAAACGCAAGTAAGAGACAAAAACACAACTATAAGTGACTAAAAGTGAGTAAAGGTGACAAAAAAGTGTTTGAAAGCACCAAAAACAATACTGTAAGTGTCAAAAATGCAACTAAACGTGGCAAAAATGCTACTTATAACGATAAATTTGCAACTAAAAGTGACAAAAGCATGACTATAAAAGACAAAAACATGACTAAAAGTGACAAAAGCATGACTATAAAAGACAAAAACATGACTAAAAGTGACAAAAGCATGACTATAAAAGACAAAAACATGACTAAAAGTGACAAAAGCATGACTATAAAAGACAAAAACATTACTAAAAGTGACAAAAACGTGACTATAAAAGACAAAAACATGACTAAAAGTGAGCAAAACACGACAAAAACAATCCAAAACACGTGATTCTTTTATTAAACTGTCAATTCTTGTGTTCTTGTGTTTAAAATATGAACTTTTAACAGAATCTCACCTGATCACAATCACTAAACTGATCAGAAAAACAACAATTAGACTTTGTTCCATGTGGTGCAGCTCTGTTTATATTTTAACGTGACAGTTGTGTTAGACTTCTGCCTCCGCACACACTTCATTTCACCTGCTCCTTTGTTAATTATTCACCTAATATTTCATTCTAATCTCCAAATCACTGTTTGCTTGTTTGACTAATCGCGCCGCAGTGTTTTGTCTCGTTTCCGCGTCGTCGCTTTGGCGTCGCAGGAAACGAACCGTGTCGAGGAGCTGTTTACCGACGCTCTCTGATTGTAATTATTCCGATCTCGGCGGGACACCGAGGGCTGGAGAAGGAGAGGGGGGACGGGGGAGGAGAGGGGAGGAAAGAGAGGTTACGTCCCGCTGTTTCCAACTGTTCAAACTCGCCGCACGGGGCCAAGCGTAACAGACGAGTTAAGAAAGAAGAAAGCCTTATCAGCACATTTAAGACTCTCACTTCTACTCAAGGACGGGTTTGTGAGAAATGTTGTGGTTTGCACATTCTGGGTTTAAGGCGAGAGGAAGAAAGAAGTTATTGTCTGCAAATGTGTCTGTGGCTCGTCCTTCAGTGTTTAAGAGAGACTGGGCTGTTCAACTGAAGGCCCGCGGGCCAAATCAGGCCCTCCAAGGGACGTGATCCGGCGCTCAACCCATCGTCCAAAAATATAGAAAATATTTTATCTTGTTATAGGTTTAGTCTTGGTTTAGTCCTGGTTTAGTCCTGGTTTAGTCCTGGTTTAGTCCTGGTTGTCCTTGTGCTACCGTTTTGGCCAGGACTCCGTAGATTAGATTAGTAATTTCAATGGGACTTTCTTGGATAAATAAAGGTTAAAAAACACTCGGTGGAGGTAAACTACTATTGTAGCCACAGCTGCCCCAGGGCAGACTAATTTGGTCATGGTTTACACCTGGTTTAGACCTGGTTTAGACCCAGTTAAGTCCCGGTTTAGACCTTGTTCAGGCCTGCTTTACATCTGCTTAATCCTGGTTAAGATCTGCTTTAGTCCTGGTTAGTTTAGTTTAGTTTAGTTTAGTTTAGTTTTGTTTAGTTTAGTTTAGTCTTTATTTGAAGGGACAGTGTACAGAGACATTATGCTCGTAAGACTGCGCCAGATTGTAGCTAAACAGCTAATTTCCATCTGCAGTCCCTGGGGTACAAAAATAAGTTAAGACCTGGTTTAGACCCGGTTTGCTCCTGGTTAAGATCTGGTTTATACCTGGTTTAGACTCGGTTTAGACCCAGTTAAGTTCCAGTTTAGACACAGTTTAGTCCCGGTTTAGTCCTGGTTTAGATCTGGTTTAGACCTGGTTTAGTCCTGGTTTAGACCTGGTTTAGTCCAAGTTTAGACCTGGTTTAGACCCGCTTTAGACCCAGTTAAGTCCCGGTTTAGACCCAGTTTAGACCCGGTTTAGTCGGCAGCAGAAGAGGATGTAGAAGTCGATGAGCGCGGCTCGATGACTCAGTGAAAAGCATTTGCCCCACGATCAATGGACCCCATCGACCTGTGCTGCACCTGACACACTGGGAGGGCACCTGACACACGGGGAGGGAGGGCACCTGACACACTGGGAGGGAGGGCACCTGACACACGGGGAGGGAGGGCACCTGACACACTGAGAGGGAGGGCACCTGACACACTGGGAGGGAGGGCACCTGACACACTGGGAGGGCACCTGACACACTGGGAGGGAGGGCACCTGACACACTGGGAGGGCACCTGACACACTGAGAGGGAGGGCACCTGACACACTGGGAGGGCACCTGACACACGGGGAGGGAGGGCACCTGACACACGGGGAGGGCACCTGACACATGGGGAGGGCACCTGACACACTGGGAGGGAGGGCACCTGACACATCTCTGCACTGATGACACATTAAAGGTCGTCTCTGAACAGGATCGAACCCTCAACCTCGTGGTTAGTGGCAGGTGCTCTCCCGTCGAGTCGCCGCTCATTATTCAGATGTTGTTGTTGTTGTTGTTTGTTGTTGTTTGTTTGTTGTTTTGGTGGAGCAGTAGTATTTCCGTCATGTTTTGTCTCATGATGTCTTTTGTGTATCTCGTGCGTCACATTGTGGTTTACGGGACCAGCAGGACTTTGACTCAGTGGAAAAGTACCAGGTTTGAACTGAAGCGCATCGATCTGAACGTATCGACAAAAATAAATCTTTATTCTCTGAAATAAATTACAGCTCAAATCAGAACGGACTGAACTTTTCCGATAAAGTTTGAGTCAGACATTTTGATTTCTCCAGAGTCAGCGAAACCATGTTAGACCTTAGAGTTTAGCTGTTTATTTGTTTAATTGTTTGATTATTCTGTTTTTTAACTTTCACACAGACATGACTTAAAAAGAACAGAAGTCGTACTATGTCTGTTTACAAGACAATATCAGTCAGTTTAGTCCTGGTTCAGTCCTGGTTCAGTCCTGGTTTAGTCCTGGTTCAGTCCTGGTTTAGCACTGGTTTAGTCCTGGTTTAGTCCTGGTTTAGTCCTGGTTCAGTCCTGGTTTAGCCCTGGTTTAGTCCTGGTTTAACCCTGGTTTAGTCCTGGTTTAACCCTGGTTTAGCTCTGGTTCAGTCCTGGTTTAACCCTGGTTTAGCCCTTATTTAGTCCTGGTTTAGTCCTGGTTTAGTCCTGGTTCAGTCCTGGTTTAGTCCTGGTTTAGCCCTGGTTTAATCCTGGTTCAGTCCTGGTTCAGTCCTGGTTTAGTCCTGGTTCAGTCCTGGTTCAGTCCTGGTTTAGTCCTGGTTCAGTCCTGGTTTAGTCCTGGTTTAGTCCTGGTTCAGTCCTGGTTCAGTCCTGGTTTAGCCCTGGTTTAGTCCTGGTTCAGTCCTGGTTTAGCCCTGGTTTAGTCCTGGTTCAGTCCTGGTTTAGCCCTTCTTTAGTCCTGGTTTAGTCCTGGTTCAGTCCTGGTTCAGTCCTGGTTTAGCCCTTCTTTAGTCCTGGTTTAGTCCTGGTTAAGTCCTGGTTCAGTCCTGGTTCAGTCCTGGTTTAGCCCTGGTTTAATCCTGGTTTGGTCCTGGTTTAGTCCTGGTTTAGTCCTGGTTTAGTCCTGGTTTAGTCCTGGTTCAGTCCTGGCTCAGTCCTGGTTTAGTCCTGGTTTAGTCCTGGTTTAGTCCTGGTTTAGCCCTTCTTTAGTCCTGGTTCAGTCCTGGTTTAGCCCTGGTTCAGTCCTGGTTCAGTCCTGGTTTAGCCCTTCTTTAGTCCTGGTTTAGTCCTGGTTCAGTCCTGGTTCAGCCCTGGTTTAGCCCTTCTTTAGTCCTGGTTCAGTCCTGGTTTAGCCCTTCTTTAGTCCTGGTTTAGTCCTGGTTTAGTCCTGGTGAGTCTCTCGTGGCAGCTGTAGCTCTGATTAATGTTTGCGTCTGTGACTCTGAGTCAGATCTGACACAGCGACGACAACAAACACAAACACAACATTTCTACAGATGAACAATGTGTTGTTTTTTCTGTTGCCTTTAATAGAGCTGCACCATTTAGAAAAAATATGTAACTGTGATTTTTTTTGCGATTGTGATGAGATTTTCTATTCAGATTCACATTTTAAGCATCATTTTGTCGCTTTTAGTCACATTTTTGTCACATTCAGTTGTGTTTGTTGTAATTAAATGAGTCTTTGTCACTTTTAGTCGCGTCTTTGTAGTTTTTAGATGCATTTTTGTCGCTTTTAGTTGCGTTTTGGTGCATTGAGTTGAATTATTGCCCTTAAGATGTGTAAGAGGTGAATAAAGTCATCTGCTCAGAGGCTTCAGAGGCTAAACAACAGGAGAAAAGTGTGTTTGAACAGACAGCTGCATTAAAGGGACAAACAGTCAATCACGATTTCACAAAAATAGCAGATTGTCACAGGGACGAGCTCATGATTCCATTCTTATCCCCGTATCGCCCGGCTCTACACCAAAGATGGCGGTGGGTTTAGTCTCGTGTCACAGGGTGGTTTTGATGGTCTGTTTTGTGCGCCGGGGGCAGTGAGGGTGTTGTGTTTCAGCGGCGGCGGCTCGTCCTTGTTTGTTCCCGGTGGTCCCTCGTCTGTGAGCGATGTGTCCCCAGAGGGAGGCGCCGGAGCGGGGTGTGGGCGACCTCGCTGTGCCCCGGCGACACGAGGATCCATCACGACGCCCTCGCGTTAAAGGGCACCGACGGGCTCCGCGACACGTTCACCAAACGTACTGAACATGATTATATTTAAGATTTGACTAAACATTTTGCCTGTTTGTCCCCAGTTTGTGTAAAGTTTATAACGTCACTTCCTGGTTGGACATGAGCACAAATGTGATACAGTTAGATCCAGAACTGTTACCAAAGCAACCAGACTGTAAACAAGGGCAATATCCACATAGAATTGACAAATAAAAATCCCTGATAGCACCTTTATTTTGTTGAATGATGGTTTAAACTGTCAGAAAAATGTAAAAATTGAGTTTAAACTGTTTTTGTCTGTGTCCTCATGTCCACTCTGGTCCTGCAGGGGGCGCTATACAGTGGTCACACATGTTTAGTGCTGTCCGAATGTCCAGCAGCTGAAAAAGAAGTGCACTCAAAATTTCCCACAATGCATCTTGAAAAGCAGTGTCCAGCGCTGGTCACTAGAGGTCAGTATTAACCACAATGCATTGTGAGAGTCGTAAAAACTAGAGCGACAGTGACAGGTTTAACTGAACACAACAGACTGAATGAAGCACAAAGAGCTGTTTAATCGAACAAAACACTTTAAACAAACCGTTAGCTGCAGAGTTGCTAGTGTTAGCCGCTAACTTTAGCTTGAGCTGTGAATAGATCATGAATCTCAGGCAAAAAGTTGAATAATCCAGTCTGTTTGATGTTTCACTGTGATCCAGGGTTAATAAAACCTGTGATGATCATTAATCCATAAATATGTGTCGGAGGATTTGACCCACATTCTTTACAGAAATCAATGTTTATCTGAGTTTTGCCGACTTTCTTAACTTCCAGACGTCAGAGTCATGTGACCCGCGGTGAGGAGAAAGTATGGGCTGTGTCTGAGTCACTGTTTAGATCAGGCATGTCCAAACTCAGGCCCGGGGGCCAAATGCGGCCCTCAGACCAATTTTTCTTGGCCCTCAGGCTTCCTGGTGAACTGGCCCACATTGTCCTGATAAGTACTATTTACAGCACTTTTCAGATTTTCTACAATTCCAACCTAAATAACTAACATTTTGGTGCCACACAGACCTGATATTAAGGCACTGAGACTGAATGTAGATGTGGTGGAGCTTAAAACATCAGATAAATGCAGCTTTTTTGAACGTTTCATGATTGATTTGTGGCCCTCCGATTGGTCTATATTTCAATATGTGGCCCTCGATGGACAAGTTTGGACACCACTGTTTTAGAGTGAACGGGGGGTGAGGGGCCAGGGGGGACATGAGGACACAGACAGAGTTACAGGTCATTCTACATCTGTCACCATAGCAACCAGACTGTAAACAAGGGCCAACATCCACACACATCACACAATAGTTATGATTTGACTAATAATAACACCTGATAACACTTTATTTTGTTGAATGATGGTTCAGTCCGGGGCCGACTTTAGAAAATCAGAGCCGCAACAGAGACAGACATGAAACGCAATAAAATAAATTTTTCTTACCCACAAAATGTGTGTATATATAGGAGATTTTAGTTGCCATAAGATTTAAATTTATTAGGTACATTTGGCTTCTTTTAGAATTTAGAAATGACCTAGAAATGATTATACCATATAATCTAACTGAGGCTCATTTTAGTCACACATTTTAAGGAGAATCAGCCAGAATGTTAAAATGACGAAACACTCGACTAAAACGTAGTGAACATGATTATATTTTAGACTTTACTAAACATTTGTCCTGTTTGTTCCAGTTTGACAGTTTGTGTAAAGATTATAACGTCACTTCCTGGTTGAACACGAGCACAAACATGCCATAGTTAGAGGTAATTCTACAGCTGTTACCATAGCAACCAGACTGTAAACAAGGCCCGACATCCACTGTATCTGGATGTTGGTCCTTGTGGGTTGGTACACAATAGTTATGATTTGACTCAATATAAGCTGGACTTTTGTTTTGTTTTTTATTTTAAAAACGTGCTGCTGTGTCTCAGACGTCCCGAGTCCAAAGAGAGATTCTTTCACGTTCAAAAGAATTAATAATTGGCTTTAAATGTTTAATCGCTATGGCAACAGTCCTGATTTCACATCATTCTGAAAACAGTGCTTTAACAGCTGGCAACCAGGACTAAACCAGGACTAAACCAGGACTAAACCAGGACTAAACCAGGACTAAACCAGGACTAAACCAGGGCTAAACCAGGGCTAAACCAGGACTGAACCAGGACTAAACCAGGACTAAACCAGGACTAAACCAGGACTAAACCAGGACTAAACCAGGACTAAATCAGGGCTAAACCAGGACTAAATCAGGTCTAAACCAGAACTAAACCAGGACTAAACCAAGATTTAACCAGGACTAAACCTGGTCTAAACCAGGACCAAACAGGACTAAACCAGGACTAAACCAGGTTTAAACCAGGACTACATCAGGACTACATCAGGACTAAACCAGGACTAAACCAGGACTAAACCAGGGCTAAACCAGGGCTAAACCAGGGCTAAACCAGGGCTAAACCAGGACTAAACCAGGACTAAATCAGGACTAAACCAGGACTAAACCAGGACTAAACCAGGGCTAAACCAGGTCTAAACCAGAACTGAACCAGGACTGAACCAGGACTAAACCAGGACTGAACAAGGACTAAACCAGGGCTAAACCAGGTCTAAACCAGAACTAAACCAGGACTAAACCAAGATTTAACCAGGACTAAACCTGGTCTAAACCAGGACCAAACAGGACTAAACCAGGACTAAACCAGGTTTAAACCAGGACTACATCAGGACTAAACCAGGACTAAATCAAGATTAAACAAGGACTAAACCAGGTCCAAAACAGGTCCAAACCAGGTCTAAACCAGGTCTAAACAGGTCCGTGTTCCCGGCGCTCGTCCTGCCGCTCGGTGACGTCTGCTGCTTGTAACACGTCTGTTCTTTCACATATTTCATGTTTTTTGGAGGCTCTGGCTGTTGGAGCTAACCGCGGCGCTAACATAAGGCTCAGTGTTCTGGTGTGATGGAGCGAGGAGCAGAGGGAAGCGTCTGGGGAGCGCGGGAGAGGGAAACATTTGTCATGATCTGATATTTATCATCCGAGAGAGAGAGAGAGGAGTCATGATGTGAGAAAGTGACGCAAATGGAGAGGAATAACAAATGAACAGAAGGAAAGATCAGATTTACAACAACAACTGAACTGCAGCGCCAGGACTGGTTCAGTCCAGGTTTAGTCCTGGTTTAGTCCTGGTTCAGTCCTGGTTCAGTCCTGGCTTAGTCCTGGTTTAGTCCTGGTTTAGACCTGGTTTAGTCCTGGTTCAGTCCTGGTTCAGTCCTGGTTCAGTCCTGGCTTAGTCCTGGTTAAGTCCTGGTTTAGACCTGGTTTAGTCCTGGTTTAGTCCTGGCTTAGTCATGGTTTAGTCCTGGTTTAGTCCTGGTTCAGTCCTGGTTTAGACCTGGTTTAGACCTGGTTCAGTCCTGGTTCAGTCCTGCTTTAGACCTGGTTCAGTCCTGGTTTAGGCCTGGTTCAGTCCTGGTTCAGTCCTGGTTCAGTCCTGGTT
The DNA here is from genome assembly GCA_019453435.1 of Rhinogobius similis. Classification (NCBI taxonomy): domain Eukaryota; kingdom Metazoa; phylum Chordata; class Actinopteri; order Gobiiformes; family Gobiidae; genus Rhinogobius; species Rhinogobius similis. Next base: position 10,264,598 of record CM033620.1, on the reverse strand, counting down.
TAGCCCTGGTTTAGTCCTGGTTTAGTCCTGGTTTAGTCCTGGTTCAGTCCTGGTTTAGCCCTGGTTTAGTCCTGGTTTAGTCCTGGTTCAGTCCTGGTTTAGACCTGGTTTAGTCCTGGTTCAGTCCTGGTTTAGTCCTGGTTTAGACCTGGTTTAGTCCTGGTTCAGTCCTGGTTTAGACCTGGTTCAGTCCTGGTTCAGTCCTGGTTTAGTCCTGGTTCAGTCCTGGTTTAGTCCTGGTTTAGACCTGGTTTAGTCCTGGTTCAGTCCTGGTTTAGTCCTGGTTCAGTCCTGGTTTAGTCCTGGTTCAGTCCTGGTTTAGACCTGGTTTAGTCCTGGTTTAGTCCTGGTTTAGTCCTGGTTCAGTCCTGTATTTTCTGTGTTTGTGGGAGAAGTGCAGTTTTATGATGGGTCCCATTTCTCAAAGTTGGACGGCGCTGCTCCTTCTGTGAGATTATGAGCTAACTCACCCTCTCCTCCGCTCGCCATCTCTCTATCGCACAGGGGGAGGGGGGAGAGAGGGGAGAGAGAGGGGAGAGAGAGGGGAGAGGGGAGCGGCGTGATGGATCCAGAGAGGAACAAAAACTGCAGAGGTGGGAAAAGACTCCTACAGTTTAGAGAAGAGAGAGAGAGAGAGAGGAAGGGGGAGAGAGACGGAGAGAAGAGAGAGAGGAAGGATGAATAGAGAGAGACAGAGAGAAGAGAGAGAGAAAGAGGAAGGGGGAGAGAGACAGAGAGAAGAGAGAGAGGGGGGAAGGATGAAGAGAGAGAGTGAGAGAGAGAGACAGAGAGAAGAGAGAGAGGAAGGATGAAGAGAGAGAGAAGAGAGAGAGAGGAAGGATGAATAGAGAGAGAGAGATAGAGAGAAGAGAGAGAGAAAGAGAGGTAAGATGGGGGAGAGAGACAGAAAGAAGAGAGAGAGAGGAAGGATGAATAGAGAGCGAGAGAGAGACAGAGAGAACAGAGAGAGAGGAAGGATGAATAGAGAGCGAGAGAGAGACAGAAAGAAGAGAGAGAGAGGAAGGATGGCAGAGAGAGACAGAGAGAGAGAGAGAGGTAAGATGGGGGAGAGAGACAGAGAGAAGATTGAGTCACTGTTTAGTTTGATCCAGAGCAGGACTGAGAGTGAACGAGGGGTGAGGGGCCAGGGGGGAGATTCGGACACAGCCCTGGATCGTTCATATTAACCAGAGGGTGTCGCAGCTTAAACCTGTAGGGAGCCCCCAGTGGCCGCTCCATTGAACTGCAACAAAAACAGCCTCCACAGCCCAGAATTTTTCCCTTCGAGCACAAGGTAAACACAAACAGCTCGTGTTCAGCTGACAGGGACCGACAGGGACTGACAGGGGCTGACAGGGACTGACAGGGACTGACAGGGGCTGACAGGGACCGATAGGGGCTGACAGGGACCAACAGGGGCTGACAGGGACTGACAGGGACCGACAGGGACCGACAGGGGCTGACAGGGGCTGACAGGGACCGACAGGGGCTGACAGGGACTGACAGGGACCGACAGGGGCTGACAGGCTACGGTTTTCACAAAGGTCAGATTTTGTGGCCTATTTTCAGATCATTAACTTTTTTCCGGTTCAAAGTCCTTCCGTTTTCTTAAAAACATCTTTCTAATCTTTATCTCGGTCTCGCTCTGTTTGGCGCTCCGCTCCAGCAGCTCTCGCTCTGATTGGTCAGAGCAATCACCTGGTACGAGAGCCTGTGTCATGTGACCATCCTTCGGGGCCGTACAACCGGATATACCGAGCTGCTAAAGGCTAAACTGGCGACTTGTGCTAACGAACACCGCAGCGTCCTTTTTTACTCCAACCGAGTTCTGCTGAGACCTGGTGTCTTATCGGCCCCAAAGCTCTAAACTTAAAACTGTCCCTAATCCTAACCCTAGCCTTACCCGGAATATATTTTAAACAGAATCTTTTGCATAACCACCAATGCAAAGCGACATCAGTGGGATGGAGGAAAACTGAAGCAGCGCGGCCCATTGACTTAAACAGGCGGCCATCTTTTTCACTGAAGGTTTGACGATTTACAAACAACTGACACAGTTTTCTACAGTTTAAACCATCATTCAACAAATAAAGTGTTATCAGGGATTATTATTGTTTGTCAGATCATAACTATTGTGTGATGTTTGTGGATGTTGGCCCTTGTTTACAGTCTGGTTGCTACGGTAACAGTTGTGGAATCACCTCTAACTGTGTCATATTTGTGTTCGTGTTCAACAGGAAGTGGCATTTTAAACTTTACACAAACTCAAACTGGAGACAAACGGGCAAAATATTTGGTAAAATCTTCAATCTAATCATGTTCACGATGTTTTAGTTAAATGTGTCGTTGAATCTGTCGAGTTGAACTGAACAGAATCGAACATGGGGAAAGGGTCAGGAAAGTCATATTTTGTTTAATATGTGGGGTTTTCTGTTTTTTTCTAATTGTTTAATCGGGTTTAGCTTTTATTATTCTTCTTTTATAGAGATTGTTTTGTAACAACCAGACGTGGAACTCCCACCTGAACAAACTGAAAAATCAGGACAACATTTGAACAAAAATAAACAGTGACTGATGTGATTTTAAAGGCAGCAGAAGAGACGGGGGAGACAGGGGGGAGGAGAGACGGGGGAGACCTCTGTGTGTGGGAGGAGAGACGGGGGAGACAGGGGGGAGGAGAGACGGGGGAGACGGAGACCTCTGTGTGTGGGAGGAGAGACGGGGGAGACCTCTGTGTGTGGGAGGAGAGATGGGGGAGACCTCTGTGTGTGGGAGGAGAGACGGGGGAGACAGGGACCTCTGTGTGTGGGAGGAGAGACGGGTGAGACAGGGCGGAGACCTCTGTGTGTGGGAGGAGAGACGGGGGAGACAGGGGGGAGGAGAGACGGGGGAGACAGGGGGGAGACCTCTGTGTGTGGGAGGAGAGACCGGGGAGACAGGGGGGAGGAGAGACGGGGGAGACAGGGGGGAGGAGAGACGGGGGAGACCTCTGTGTGTGGGAGGAGAGACGGGGGAGACAGGGGGAGAGAGACTAAACAGAGACATGAGAGGAGAGCACACAGGTGAGAGAGGGGGGGAGGAGGGAGAGAGAGAGGGAGAGACAGAGACATGAGAGGTGAGTGCACAGGTGAGAGAGAGAGGGGTAGAGGGGGGAGAGACAGAGACATGAGAGGTGAGTGCACAGGTGAGGGGGGGGGGGGGGGGGGGAGGGAGAGACAGAGACATGAGAGGTGAGTGCACAGGTGAGAGAGAGAGGGGTAGAGGGGGGAGAGAGAGGGGGGGGGGTAGAGAGAGGGGGGAGAGACAGAGACATGAGAGGTGAGTGCACAGGTGAGAGAGAGGGGGAGAGGGGGGAGAGAGAGGGGGGGAGAGAGAGGGGGAGAGAGAGGGGGGGAGAGACAGAGACATGAGAGGTGAGTGCACAGGTGAGAGAGAGAGGGGGAGGGGGAGGAGAGAGAGAGAGGAGGAGGGGGAGGAGAGACTACACAGAGACATGAGAGGAGAGTGCACAGGTGAGAGAGAGAGGGGCTGCTCCTGTCACTGCCCCTGTCTGCACCTGTCTGCACCTGTCTGCTCCTGTCTGCACCTGTCTGCACCTGTCTGCCCCTGTCTGCTCCTGTCTGCACCTGTCTGCACCTGTCTGCCCCTGTCTGCACCTGTCTGCACCTGTCTGCACCTGTCTTCTGTTTAATGCTCAGACGGAGAATAACAGTAAATGTCGCCTAAAGCAGTGCTTCTCAAACTTTTTCAGTCGCGACCCCCAAAATAACAATAGTTCACATTCATGACCCCCAAACACAAAGAACAGGCGACACACAAAGTGATAAATGAGCCTTAAATTTAATGTTTGACTTTATTTAGAGAATATAGACTTAGAAAAATGACTTTTTTTGGCCGACAAACAGGACTCTACATTGACCACTGCATTTGAAGGTGTCAGGCCTTGTTTAACTCTATTGTATACATTTTTCTCCATCATCTGGGACCCTGGAAATCATTTCGCGACCCCCATTGGGGTCCCGACCCCTAGTTTGAGAACCACTGGTCTAAATAAACAGCCTCAGACTTTTATGAGTTCAGTTACTTTCACGTCACTGAATAAATCGGCGCCTCAAGCCTCCTTTACATCGGCGTCGGGTCCAAATATCCACTTCGGTACGACACGTTTAACGCAGACCACGCCCCCCTGAACCCTGTGGGAGCCGTGTGTGTCCCGTCCACGCCTCGTCCTGATTGTGATTCCAGAACGGGCGCATTTCACACCAGAAATTAGCGCCGGCTCCGAAATTAAATTAAACAGAAGAGAATCCTTTTAGAGGCCGCCGCTCCGCTCGGCGCGCAGATAAGAACGTCCGCTCAAAAGTCTAGCCCTTCTGCGATAAAACCAGAAGTGGACGGACAATCTGACGGCGAACCAGGAACGCAGCGGGTTTAGAGATGGACGCACGGGGAAAAGAAAAGATAAATAAATAAAAAACAACAAGAGCTGCAGCTGTTTTGGAGAAGAGTGTTGAGTGTATAATCCGAAATAAATCTAAAAAAGTTGCAAAAAACGTACAACTTGCAGCGAGATAAAGGCGGGACAAAACGGTCTCGGGCAAATCAATTAATCACAGCTAATCGATTACTGAAAGGATCTTCGACTAATTCATTAATAGAATAATCGTTACACGGTCAATACAGCCGAGAAAAGAAGTTTAATGAATCAAATTGAGCCGTTATTGCCTGAAAATGTGGTGGAAACATTGGCGAAAACGTTCTTTTGTCTTTGAATCAACTCCACCAGGATCATCTGGGTCAAGTGCAGTTAAAAAATAAGAATTCCTCCAGTGACTTTGGCGTTCTAAACAACAAACTAATGGATTGATCGAAAGAACGAGCCCTAAAGTGGTCTAAACACGTGAACTTGTCATGGAACTGTTCATAAAATCGATCAAAGTCTCGTTTCATTGTGATTACTGAGTCTGAGGGACACGCTGTGGAAGAACGACGTGGAAAAATGTCACGTAACAAGATACTTTAATAATTAGAACTTCTATTAGAACTTCAGCTCAAGAAAAATACACGTGAACACCTTTATTTTATTGATTTAAGTCTCCATCCACCAGGTCCATCTGGGTCAAGTCCAGTTAAAAAATAAGAATTCCTCCAGTGACTTTTACGTTCCAAACAACAAACTAATGGATTCATCGAAAGAACCGGAGTGCCCTGAGCAACTTCTGCCCCAAAACAGAACGAGAAACCAAATCCAAATCAAATCCATGTCCAGAACATGAACGTCTACGAGGATCTTCAGCCGGTCTTCGGTCTGATTAAAGCGGGCGGTGAAAGATTACTCCTCGTGGGAAAAATGTTGAGCCATAACTCAAAACATCGTGGGCGGCTTCACAGCGAGATGGGACAAAGATTAAAGTTAGAGCGACCGAAGACGAGCCGCGATTGATAAGTGTCCAGCAGCGCGGGCGGCCGGCGGCGAGTGTTTGGGGGGTTCGCCGTTTTAGAACATCAATAAAATAAAAATAAAAAGAGAGAGAGAGGGAACAATCTCAGCCTGAGTGAGGGTCAAGTCCAGGTCCGTGTGATTGAGGCCAGGGTTTGTTGAGGTCGAGTGATACTTCACAGCTCAGTCCAGACGCTCCACAGAAGGGCCGCGATCCTTCAGTCCATTAAAGCGGTGGCTCCCAACCTTTTTTTTTCCACAGCGACCCATATTTTACCCGTTTACGTGGTCAATCATCCGGCTCCCGCCCAGGAAGCTACTGTCTTTAAAGTGACAGGTTCAACGACACTTTTCACTAAAACGTGGTGAACATGATTATATTTAAGATTTGACTAAACATTTTGCCCATTTATCCCCAGTTTGTCATGTTTTGTAAAGTTTATGATGTCACTTCTTGGTTGGACATGAGCAGCAAATATGACACAGTTAGAGGTGATTCTACAGCTGTTACCATAGCAACCGTTTTCAAAATAAGGGCCAAAATCCATAAAAATGACACAATAATAACACCCAATAACAACTTTATTTTGTTGAACGACACTTTACAGCAGGGGTGTCCAAACTTTTTCCATCGAGGGCCACATATTGTAATATAGACCAAGCGGAGGGCCACAAATCAATCGTGAAACGTTCAAAAAGCTGCATTTATCTGATGTTTTAAGCTCCACCACATCTACATTCAGTCTCAGTGTCTTAATATCAGGTCTGTGCTGCACCAAAATGTTAGTTATTTAAGTTGGAATTGTAGAAAATCTGAAATGTGCTGTAAATAGTACTTATCAGGACAATGTGGGCCAGTTCACCAGGAAGACTAAGGGCCAAGAAAAATTGGTCTGAGGGCCGCATTTGGCTCCCGGGCCTGAGTTTGGACATGCCTGCTTTAAAGTATCAAAAAGTTGTGTCCATTGTCTGTAAATTGTATTTGTATTTTTCGGGGCACGTCTCTTTTTGATGACATCACAGAGATCCCTTCCTGTAATTTTAAACTTTTATTTTTCTAAATTTCTTCACAAACTGCAACTTCACAGACGCAAAACTATAGTAAATAATTGCCACAGGTGCCCTCCCACCAAACTAAGTCAACATTTTAAGAACCTTCATATAGACTTTAAAGAAAAAATATAATTGTTTTATGGTTAATAAACAATTCTTAAAATAATTAAGAAGATAACATAATAACAATGATTATAAAATACTTTATATAAGCAATTAAAATTCAGTTCCCTAAATAGAATTTTAAAACTCTAGGTCCGACCTCTTTTCTAAAAACTCCTGGGGACCCCTCAGAATCTTTGGGGACCCAAATTTGGGTCCCGACCCCCAAGTTGGGAACGACTGGACGACTCATTTAACTAAAACGCAGTTTTAGTTAAATGAGTCGTAAAATATTTAGGTTTTTAATTTTACTTCCTGGTTGTAAATGATGACATCACACCAAGACACATCCTGTACGGTGCATCAAAGCTCATCTGATGTCACAGATTTTTTTCCATTTGATAAAGAAAAAACATGTGAACGCCTTGATTTTATGGATTTAAGTTTTAAAGGGTTAAAAAAGTAGTTTATTTTGTGTAAATAATGCATAACATTTGTCTCCCCAGTGTGATGTCATCAGTCTGTTTACTTTGATGATGTGATTTTCAACAGAATTTTCGACTTTTCTTCACAAACGGCGACCGGATTGGTGTAAAACTATAATTTTACCTTTACATCAGGTATTAATGCACTGAATAAAGTCAAAATTATAACATATATGTTAATGGGTCGATGGAGTCTTAGTCGACTAACCATTTTATTTGCATTCAACAAATGTATGTAGCAAAAACAAGTAGATTTGGCGTGAGTCGGCTGAAGATTCTGGAGTAAATCTGTGTCTCTAACAGATAAATACACTGTTTACTGTTACTTTTCTGTATAAATTGATATTTTTGCATGAACTCCTGAGCAGTTTCAGTCTTTTGAGTGTAGTTTGGGTCAGACACACGGAGATACTTCATAGTTTTTATGTATTTTTGCCACGCCCCCTTTTAGTCGATGGAGCAGGTCTTTAGTCGACCAAGAGTTTCTTTAGTCGACTTCAGCCCTACTGCACCAACTTTTGACACACAGCGATGGTTTATCCAGTTTACATTTGTGCACACGAGGCTGACGATTAGGTTTTATTTATTTATTTTTATTTAACCTTTATTTAACCAGGAAAGTCCCATTGAGATTAAAAACCTCTTTTTCAAGGGAGTCCTGGCCAAGAGGCAGCAAAAAGTTACAGACATAAACAACAAATAAAATGACATACAATTATATAAAACAGTTACAATTAAACGAGTCGACCTCAAATGCTCTCAGTCTGGCTTTAAAATCATTTAAAGAGATAAGTTCAGGAGCGTCCAGCTTTTTTGCAGTGTGTTCCATGATGTGGGAGCAGCATGAGTTCTGTGCTCACACATGGAACACAGAGCAACAGCAAAGAATAAGAATCAACACTTGTCCTCGTTAGTAAATCACCGATGTAGGAGAGAAGCAGACCAAGCATGGCCTTATAAATAAAAGTGTACCAATGTCCCGCCTCCTGTGGACAAGGATGACCAACCAACACCAGAGTACAGTTCACAGTGATGTGTTAACGCTCTACAGTTGGTGATAAACCTCAGAGCAGCAGATACACAGTGTCCAAACTGTAAAGACACTGAGCTGAAGCGTTCATGTACAAAAGGTCCCCATAGTCTAAAACAGATAAAAATGTTGCTGTCACAAGCCGTTTTTTTTTACCTCAAAAGAGAAACAACGCTTATTTCTAAAAGAAAACCCAATTTCAGTTTTAGTTTCTTCACAACATTTTGATGTAAAAAAATTATCAAGTAAGACCCCAAGATACTTGTACTTAGATTTGAACCTGAAACAGTCGTCACAGACAGAAGAAAAATGCACCAAAGCAGAGTCTGTGACTGAAGGCGAGTCAGAGCTGCATCTGGACATAGAACTATAATTAAACCTGGAAGATGAATCCAAAATGGCCGCCCTGTTTATCCCTATGGCCTGAGCTCATTGGTGCATGACCCCAAAAAAGTTTCTTACTTCCGCATTTACTTCCTGATACGGAGGCGGCCATCTTTGCTTTAGGGCGCCACGTGACGACAATCCCCCATGATGCTTTGAGCGACGTGAACGATCACACAGCGGCAAGTTTTTGTGTTAGCGTTAGCTTGTGTGATTGTAATTGTGTTCTTTATGTTAGACACACGTGAAGCGTCTGAAATGAAATAAAATACAACTTACAGGTGTCTCTAGTCGAGCCTTTTCCACGAGCTTCTGTTTGTATCGTCCGACGCTCGTTCACGTTTGTGTGACGTCACTTCATATAAAAACGGTAATTTCTGCGATTTTAGAAACGGTAGAAAAGAACATTTCCTTCTATTTTATTTAAATACCGATAATAATTCAGTCCTGTCTGTGATTATAATGTGCAATGATAGAAAAAGGCTGGTTCCAAGAGGCTGCAGTACCTCGCACGGCCACTAATCAATCTGGGACACGGACAGAGGGGGCGTGTCTTATCCAGTTCATTTAATACATCCATGCATGTGGATCACAACAGGTCAGAAACATGACAGAAACACATGCATCTGTCCTCAGGTGCGCCCCTGCCCACGCACCAGGGAAGGGCTTTACGGCCGTGATGTAAAACTAATGGAGAGCAGCTCTGGAGTGAGTCCAAACAAGAGGCTCTCACAAACACGCTCTGCATTCTGTGGCACAGATCCAGCAACACATCAACAAACAATGCACTCAGACCATCAGGCTGTCGTCGACTAAAGAAATTCTCGCTCGACTAAAGCAGTGTTTTTCAACCTTTTTTGAGTCGTGGCACGCGTTTTAGGTTTAAAGGCTGCCACGGCACGCCACCTACCACTAAAACATGACCAAATCAGACCATTTAGTTAAAAATATTGTATATAATGAGGAAAATAATGTCTGTGCCACTGTCTAGTTCTTTAAATTTGGTAATAGTGATGGTTTTGCGTTCTTTTTTGGTGAAAATGTTGCTCAGGACACTCCAAAAAGGTCTATTAGTTCATTAAATCCACATTTGTGAATCTGTGAACTCAAACTGGATATATTCTCAAGGCGCACCTGGCAAAACCACAAGGCGCACTAGTGTTCCCCGGCGCTCTGGAGGAAAATCAAGGGACTAAAGACCCGTCACATAGCACATAGCAGTATTTCCCGTTAGCCCAATGTTAAATCAATGGAGATTTTAAGATGCTAAACACTAAACTTAGCGCTAATTCAAAAGTATTCTGACACTAAATATTGATAAATGTATTTCCCAGAAGTGACCAGCAGTTCATCAGGTTCTTCCATGGATTTTCTGTTCACTTTTTTACATCGTTTTGGCTCATGTTTCTCTATGTTAGTTTAACACACCGCCTGCAAACATGGCGGGTTTCCATGGCAACGGCTGTCTTTTGACGTTCCATCCCGAGCTGCACTGACCGGCCGCCACCGGAGTGCAACAGCCGAGATCCATCTCCGACAAACCGACCGTGAACACAAGCGCTCCGTCAATGCAGCAGCAGAAGCCGCTAACAGCACACAGTCCGCTCATTAAACCATTAGCACCGTTAGCATGTAGCGCTAGCCCCAGCTAACCGACGACTGCAAAGACGTCACAGAACGGCGTCTAGAGCAGCGTTTCTGTATTTGTTTGTTTTGTTTGTACAACTACGATGGTTTAGTCTAATTTGAGACCAAGTTTAGTTTAATTTTTGAGTCTTAAGGTCATTTTAGTCCCGTGCGAGGCTCATGTTTGTGTTGGGACTGTTTTAGGTTGTGCACTTTAGTTCAGATCATCAGAAATACTTTGAAACCAGTGAAATATTCTGAACCACATCAGCAATTAAATCAAAACGACTCAAATCCAGATTAAAAATGATAAATTCAAGCCATTTTAAGCTTGGATAGATTTACATTTTGGATCATTTTGGTTGAAGTAAGAAATAATGTATTGAAACAAGTCACAAACGGTTTGAAACAAGTAAAACAATCTAGTTCCATCAAATAAATCGTCTCCACTGATCTTAACGAGTCAAAACGTCTGAAATCCAGATTAAAATCCTGAAATCAAGACATTTTATCTCAGCTAGAACTTCATTTTTGTGGTGTACCTGGTGTGAAACGTTAAAAGCGCTGCTCTAGAGACTGACATCTGTGGACGGGGCATGTCCAGCAGGGCGTGGGGGGCGTGTGGGGGGCGTGTGCTCACCTGTAGTGGCGCGTGTCCCGCAGGGCCCGGTTGCTGGGGATCCTCTCGCTCTCCCTCTGGTTGAAGGCGTACAGCGTGTAGGGGTCGTCGCCCTGTTTCCATCGCCGGGCGTTTAGGTACGAGCGCTCGTCGAACCCCTCCAGCAGGTCGTCCCACTCCGAGTCCGACATCTGTGGAAGAGGACCACGTGAGACGAGTGCGAGGGGGGAGGGGCGGAGTCGAACCGTCAGCGGGAACGACGGGGTTAACTGGAGTGAACCAGGGGCGGGAACAGGGACCAAACCAGGATTAAACCAAGGACTAAACCAAGGACTAAACCAAGGACTAAACCAAGGACTAAACCAAGGACTAAACCAAGGGCCAAGACCAAGACCAAACCAAGGACTACACCAAGGGTCAAACCAAGACCAAACCAAGGGCCAAGACCAGGACCAAACCAAGACAAAACCAAGACCAAACCAAGACAAAACCAAGACCAAACCAAGACCAAACCAAGGGCCAAGACCAGGACCAAACCAAGACAAAACCAAGACCAAACCAAGACAAAACCAAGACCAAACCAAGACCAAACCAAGGGCCAAGACCAGGACCAAACCAAGACAAAACCAAGACCAAACCAAGACAAAACCAAGACCAAACCAAGACAAAACCAAGACCAAACCAAGACCAAACCAAGGGCCAAGACCAGGACCAAACCAAGACAAAACCAAGACCAAACCAAGTCCAACCCAAAACAAAACTAAGACCAAACCAAGACTAAACCAAGACCAAAAAAACAAAAAAAAAACAAGACCAAACCAAGACAAAACCAAGACCAAACCAAGTCCAAACCAAGACCAACCCAAAACAAAACTAAGACCAAACCAACACTAAACCAAGACCAAAAAAACCAAAACCAAGACCAAACCAAGATAAAACAAAGACCAAACCAAGACTAAACCAAGACCAAACCAAGACAAAACCATGATGAAACAAAGGACTAAACCAAGGACTGAACCAGAACAAAACCAAGACAAAACTAAGAACGAAACCAAGAACAAATCAAGACAAAACCAACACACAAAAAAAACAAGAATGAAACCAAGTAAACTAAAGGACTAAACCAAGAACGAAACTAGGAGTAGACCAGAATAAAACCAAGACTAAACCAAGACCAAACCAAGACAAAACTAGGATGAAACAAAGGACTAAACCAGGACGAAACCAAGGATGGAACCAAGACAAAACCAGGACAAACCGGGACTAAACCGGGACTAAAACCAGGACTAAAACAAAGACTAAGCCAAGATGAAACCAAGGACAAAACCAAGGACTGAACCAGAACAAAACCAAGAACGAAACCAAGACAAAACCAAGACAAAACTAAGAACGAAACCAAGAACAAATCAAGACAAAACCAACACAAAAAAACCAAGAATGAAACCAAGGACTAAACTAAAGGACTAAACTAAGAACAAAACTAGGAGTAAACCAGAATAAAACCAGGAACGAAACCAAGACAAAACCAAGGACTAAACCAGGATTAAACCAAGAAATAAACCAAGGACTAAACCAGGACGAAACCAAGGACTAAACTAACATGAAACCAAGATAAAACCAGGATGAAACCAAGACAAAACCAAGGATAAACCCAGCACTAAACCAGGACGAAGGATACAAGGCACCAGAACTAAACCACCAACAGCACTAAAGTAGAACTAAAACCGGGGCCAACCAGGGCTTAACCGGGAACTAAATCCAAACCAAACCAGGACTAAAGCAGGACTGGCAGCAGTACTGACCCTCAGACCCTCCCGTGAGAGGGCAGGCGCCTGTACTCACTGCTGCCTCTTCACAAACACAGGGATTTATTTGTCAGAGAAATCAAATGTGTGAAAAGAAACAGCTCAAACGACTCCTCCATTTTGTGTCATTATTGTGTCTTTGTTGTTTCTGTGTCTCTGAAATCTGTGACGACTAAAGGACCAGGACCGGGCTTTTAAATCCTGGTTTAGTCCGTGTGCCTGGAGTCCTCTCTGTGACGGCTAAATGGACCGAGCTTTTAAGTCCACAACAGCTATTTATCTGTCAGCGCTAACCACAACAAACGAGGGATTACACCGACACGTGAGGAACAACAAAAGACACATAATGACACACACGAGCCTGGTTTACAGGCATAGTCCTGGTCTAGTCCTGGTCTAGTCCTGGTCTAGTCCTGGTCTAGTCCTTGGTTTAGTCCTTGGTTTAGACCTGGTTCAGTGCTGGTTTAGCCCTGGTTTAGTCATTGGTTTAGTACTGGTTTAGTCCTTCTTTTAATCCTGGTTTAGTTCTTGCTTTAATCCTGGTTTAGTCCTGGTTTAGTCCTGGTTTAGACCTGGTTTAGTCCTTGGTTTAGTCCTGGTTTAGTACCTGGTTTAGTCCTGGTTTAATTTTTGGTTTAGTCTTGGTTTAGCCCTGGTTTAGTCCTGGTTTAGCCCTGGTTTAGCCCTGGTCTTGCTCATGGGCACACAGGGCAGTGGTTGTGGGTTAAATCTTTATTAAGTCCTGGTTTTGGGACACAGGGCTCTGATAAATGTGTGTGGACAGCAGTAATGAACCACCTGCTCCTCTGCAGCTCAGAGAAAGACCAGGTTCAGATCTGGTTTGGTCTTGGTTTAGTCCTGTTTTAGTCCTGTTTTAGTCCTGCTTTAGTCCTGTTTTAGTCCTCTGTTTTAGTCCTGCTTTAGTCCTGTTTTAGTCCTCTGTTTTAGTCCTGCTTTAGTCCTGTTTTAGTCCTGTTTTAGTCCTCTGCTTTAGTCCTGCTTTAGTCCTGCTTTAGTTCTGTTTTAGTCCTGCTTTAGTCCTGTTTTAGTCCTCTGTTTTAGTCCTGCTTTAGTCCTGTTTTAGTCCTGCTTTAGTCCTGTTTTAGTCCTGCTTTAGTCCTGCTTTAGTCCTGTTTTAGTCCTGCTTTAGTCCTGTTTTAGTCCTGTTTTAGTCCTGCTTTAGTCCTGTTTTAGTCCTGCTTTAGTCCTGTTTTAGTCCTGTTTTAGTCCTCTGCTTTAGTCCTGTTTTAGATCCGTGTTTAGATCCTGGTCTGGTCTAATTCTCGGTGGCAGCCGTTGGCTCGTTTCACATCAACACCTGCGTCAGACTAAACTCACCTGACACCGTCCTCGGACTGACCTCCAGAGACCGTCCTGTTTAGACTGGCTTTAGACCCAGACTGGTCCTGTTCAGACCGGCTTTAGACCCAGACTGGTCCTGTTCAGACCGGCTTTAGACCCAGACTGGTCCTGTTCAGACCGGCTTTAGACCCAGGCTGGTCCTGTTTAGACCGGCTTTAGACCCAGACTGGTCCTGTTTAGACCGGCTTTAGACCCAGGCTGGTCCTGTTTAGACCGGCTTTAGACCCAGGCTGGTCCTGTTTAGACCGGCTTTAGACCCAGGCTGGTCCTGTTTAGACCGGCTTTAGACCGGCTTTAGACCCAGGCTGGTCCTGTTTAGACCGGCTTTAGACCCAGACTGGTCCTGTTTAGACCGGCTTTAGACCCAGGCTGGTCCTGTTTAGACCGGCTTTAGACCCAGGCTGGTCCTGTTTAGACCGGCTTTAGACCCAGGCTGGTCCTGTTTAGACCGGCTTTAGACCCAGGTTGGTCCTGTTTAGACCGGCTTTAGACCGGCTTTAGACCCAGGCTGGTCCTGTTTAGACCGGCTTTAGACCCAGACTGGTCCTGTTCAGACCGGCTTTAGACCCAGACTGGTCCTGTTCAGACCGGCTTTAGACCCAGGCTGGTCCTGTTCAGACCGGCTTTAGACCCAGGCTGGTCCTGTTTAGACCGGCTTTAGACCCAGACTGGTCCTGTTCAGACCGGCTTTAGACCCAGGCTGGTCCTGTTTAGACCGGCTTTAGACCCAGGCTGGTCCTGTTTAGACCGGCTTTAGACCGGCTTTAGACCCAGGCTGGTCCTGTTTAGACCGGCTTTAGACCCAGACTGGTCCTGTTCAGACCGGCTTTAGACCCAGGCTGGTCCTGTTTAGACCGGCTTTAGACCCAGGCTGGTCCTGTTTAGACCGGCTTTAGACCCAGACTGGTCCTGTTTAGACCGGCTTTAGACCCAGACTGGTCCTGTTTAGACCGGGTTTAGACCCAGGCTGGTCCTGTTTAGACCGGGTTTAGATTTCTTTTCAAGTTAGACTTTGGTTGGACCTGGTTTGTCCTGGTTTAGTCCTGGTTTAGTCTTGGTTTAGTCCTGATTTAGTCCTGGTTTAGTCCAGGTTCAGTCCTGGTTTAGTCCTGGTTTAGTCCCTGGTTTAGTCCTGGTTTAGTCCCTGGTTTAGTCCTGGTTTAGTCCTGGTCTAGTCCTGGTCTAGTCCTGGTCTAGTCCTGGTTTAGTCCTTGTTTAGTCCTGGTCTAGTCCTGGTTTAGTCCTGCTTTAGTCCTGGTTTAGCCCTGGTTTAGTCCTGGTTTAGTCCTGGTTTAGTTCTGGTTTAGTCCTGGTTTAGTCCTGGTTCAGTCCTGGTTCAGTCCTGGTTTAGTCCTGGTTTAGTCCTGGTTTAGTCCCTGGTTTAGTCCTGGTTTAGTCCTGGTTTAGCTCTGGTCTAGTCCTGGTTTAGTCCCTGGTTTAGTCCTGTTTTAGTCCTGGTTTAGCTCTGGTCTAGTCCTGGTTTAGTCCTGCTTTAGCCCTGGTTTAGTCCCTAGTTCAGTCCTGGTTTAGTCCTGGTTTAGTCCCTGGTTTAGTCCTGGTCTAATCCTGGTTTAGTCCTGGTTTAGTCCTGGTTTAGTCCTGGTTTAGTCCTGGTTTAGCCCTGGTTTAGTCCTGGTTCAGTCCTGGTTTAGTCCTGGTTTAGTCCTGGTTTATCTCTGGTTTAGTCCTGGTTTAGTCCTGGTTTAGTCCTGGTTTATCTCTGGTTTAGTCCTGGTTTAGTCCTGGTTTAGTCCTGGTTTATCTCTGGTTCAGTCCTGGTTTTGTCCTGATTTAGTCCTGGTTTAGTCCCTGGTTTAGTCCTGGTTTATCTCTGGTTTAGTCCTGGTTTAGTCCTGGTTTAGTCTTTTGTTCATGAACATAAAGTGACTCTTTTGGGTGAAATTACAAAGAGTAACTGATCAAAGTCATGATTTTTATAATTAGACAAACTATAATTTCATTTTTACGACGCGCCGCCTCCTCGAGATGAAACCAGTGCAGTGTGAAGGACGCAGAACCCAACAACAAGACCGCACCAAAGTCCCTCTGTAGTCCTGCTTTAGACCTGGTTTGGACCTATTTGGACCCTGGTTTTTACTCTGTCCTGGACAAGACCTGGTTTAGTCCAGGTTTTAGAGCGGTTTCACACTTAAAGTTAAACTGGGACTAAACCCATAACTAGACCAGGACTAGACCAGGACTAAACCAGGGCTGAACCAGGACTAGACCAGGAATAAACCAGAACTAAACCAGGGCTGAACCAGGACTAGACCAGGGCTAAAGCAGGACTAAACAAGGTCTAAACCAGGGCTAAACCAGGGCTAAACAAGGTCTAAACCAGGGCTAAACCAGGACTAGACCAGGACTAAACCAGGGCTAAACAAGGTCTAAACCAGGGCTAAACCAGGACTAGACCAGGACCAAACCAGGACTAGACCAAGTGTAATCTGAGTACTTTACAGAATCACACTTAATTGTGAAATTAAATGGGTTTATTGTCGTTGTCAAACACAGGAAGTTGTTTTGGCGTAAAGTGCGACATAAAACAATGAATAAAATATTAGCAAAACATATAGAAGAGCATGCATAAAATTTAAAATAAAAAAATTGAATAGAATCGACTAAGACTGTACACAGAGATTAAAGGTCTTCGTTCCAAAGGCTGGGGCAGCTCCACACACTAGCGCCTGTCACTGCTCAGAGTCATTTAAGCTAGTTTTGTGTTATATTGTATTGTATTGTATTTTTATTTTCACTGAATAAAAAACAGAGCTTTACATAAATAAAATGACATAAAGTGTGAGTGTGGGACAAACCTGACACAGCTGATCCTTAAGGCCACACCCCTTTAATTAATTATTTAACGAGCTCAGATCAATAGAAAGCCTCGTTCACAGACGAGAAACACATTGAAACACAAGTGTTTTCACAATAAAAACTCATCTGTACACATTTGTAATATTTTTAATCATTTAAGGTGAGACACGACGGGTAAGAAAAAATATTATATTTAAAGATATCAACATGAAATTCCCCCTTTAGTTTAGTCAAATAAATATAACAAAAAAATACATTTCAAGTTTTTCATCATGTCATGTTGTCATTTAGAAATAAGGCTTTTTATGTGTAAAAACAGTCAAAAATACACATCTTTATGATCTAAATGTGACAAATGGACAGAACCAGGTTCAAATTTCGCCAAATTTTTTAAACTTAAAACTTCAATAAATCAGAATCAGATGTGAACAAATCGTTGAGTGTTTGGTCTAAATCCTGTTGAGTCCAGATTGTACAGTTTGGTGCAGGATCTACTTTAAGGCTGATCTTTATGTCTCGAGGGACCGTCCTGTGTCCTCTCAGTCCCCCTCAGGACCGTCCTGTGTCCTCTCAGTCCCCCTCAGGACTGAGAGGACCGTCCTGTGTCCCCTCAGTCCCCCTCAGGACCGTCCTGTGTCCCCTCAGTCCCCCTCAGGACCGTCCTGTGTCCTCTCAGTCCCCTCAGGACCGTCCTGTGTCCCCTCAGTCCCCCTCAGGACCGTCCTGTGTCCCCTCAGTCCCCCTCAGGACCGTCCTGTGTCCCCTCAGTCCCCCTCAGGACCGTCCTGTGTCCCCTCAGTCCCCCTCAGGACCGTCCTGTGTCCTCTCAGTCCCCCTCAGGACCGTCCTGTGTCCTCTCAGTCCCCCTCAGGACCGTCCTGTGTCCCCTCAGTCCCCCTCAGGACCGTCCTGTGTCCCCTCAGTCCCCCTCAGGACCGTCCTGTGTCCCCTCAGTCCCCCTCAGGACCGTCCTGTGTCCTCTCAGTCCCCCTCAGGACCGTCCTGTGTCCCCTCAGTCCCCCTCAGGACCGTCCTGTCCCCCCTCAGGGCCGTCCTGTGTCCCCTCAGTCCCCCTCAGGACCGTCCCGTGCTCTGGTTCCTCTCTGAGTTTCAGTTTAATCCTGATGGTCTGAGTCTGGACCTGGTTCAGAATCCATTATTTCACAAATATGACGTTTTATTTCTCATTTCCAGCTCCAAGCTGCACGTCTCGATAAAAGAGCCGCCTCAACCAGGAAATCCATCAAGTGTGACCAATCACTGCCCTCTATACACACACAGACACACACACACACACACACACACACACACACACACACACACACACACACACACACACACACACACACACACACACACACACACACACACACACACACACACACACACACACACACACACACATAGTTTAGTCCTAGCTTTAGTCCAGGTTAAGATGTAGTTTAGTTACTGTTTTAGTCCTGGTTTAGTCCTTGTTTAGTCCTGGTTTAGCCCTTGTTCAGTCCTTGGTTTAGCCCTTCTTTAGTCCTGGTTTAGCCCTTCTTTAGTCCTTGTTTAGTCCTGGTTTAGTCCTGGTTTAGCCCTTCTTTAGTCCTGGTTTAGTCCTGGTTTAGCCCTTCTTTAGTCCTGGTTTAGTCCTTCTTTAGTCCTGGTTTAGCCCTTGTTCAGTCCTTGGTTTAGCCCTTCTTTAGTCCTGGTTTAGCCCTTGTTTAGTCCTGGTTTAGCCCTTCTTTAGTCCTGGTTTAGTCCTTCTTTAGTCCTGGTTTAGTCCTTCTTTAGTCCTGGTTTAGTCCTTCTTTAGCCCTGGTTTAGCCCTTCTTTAGTCCTGGTTTAGCCCTTCTTTAGTCCTTCTTTAGTCCTGGTTTAGCCCTTCTTTAGTCCTTGGTTTAACCCTTGTTCAGTCCTTGGTTTAGTCCTGGTTTAGTCCTGGTTTAGTCCCGGTTTAGCCCTTCTTTAGCCCTTCTTTAGTTCTGGTTTAGCCCTTCTTTAGTCCTGGTTTAGTCCTTCTTTAGCCCTGGTTTAGCCCTTCTTTAGCCCTTCTTTAGTCCTGGTTTAGCCCTTCTTTAGCCCTGGTTTAGCCCTTCTTTAGCCCTGGTTTTGCCCTTCTTTAGCCCTTCTTTAGTCCTGGTTTAGTCCTGGTTTAGCCCTTGTTCAGTCCTTGGTTTAGCCCTTGTTCAGTCCCTGGTTTAGTCCTTGTTTAGTCCCTTGTTTAGCCCTGCTTCAGTCCTGGTTTAGTCCTGGTTTAGTCCTGGTTTAGCCCCGCCTCAGTCCTGTTTCCATCCCGGTCCCGCCCCCGGTCCATCCCCCCTTCCTTTCGTCCCGTTTCCATCTGCACGACCCGTTTCTCGTCCTCGAGTGTTTGCGTTTGATTCAAATTCCCGTCCGGCGCCTTTAGCCCGAGGAGCACAAAAGCTAATCTGCCTGACGCCGAACTGAGCGCGCCCAGGTACACACGGATTAGCCACGCAACGCCGCCTGATCCGTGGCGCCGCGCGCGCACACGGGCGCGGATCCGGCGGCACTCGCTAACGTGGTTTACATAATTCAGCGCTAATCCCTTTATCTGCACTTTGCCAATTAGCTCCTGCCGCTCCGAGCGAATCGGGCTTTTGTTATCGGAGGGTCACAAGCGGCGCGCCTGAAATGAGAGCCAAGATTCTGATCGGATCGCGCCCAACAGAGGCGGGAAGTTTAGACCGGGTTTAGGACGGGTTCAGGACTGATTTAGACTTGGTTTGGTCTGGATTAGAGCTGGTTTTGACATGTTTTAGGAGTGGTTTTAATCCTGGTTTAGTCCTGATCCAGTTCTGTTCAAAACCAACCTGTGACTGACTGAAAATGAGAGCAAGAAGAGTAGACTGGGTTTAGAACAGGTTTGGACTTGATTTAGGTAGTTTAGAGTTAGTTTAGAGTTAGTTTAGACTTGGTTTAGAGTTAGTTTAGACTTGGTTTAGAGTTAGTTTAGACTTGGCAAGAAGTTTAGACCGGGTTTAGAACAGGTTTAAGTGCCCTGGACTTGGTTTAAAGCTGTTTTGGACTTGTTTTGGCCTGGATTCGTGCTGGTTTTGATATGTTTTAGTCCTGGTTTAGACCTGGTTTAGTCCTGATCCAGTTCTGTTCAAATCCAAGCTGTGACTGACTGAAAATTAGAGCAAGAAGTTTAGACCGGGTTTAGGACGGGTTTGGACTTGGTTTGACCTGGATTAGTTTGGGTTTTTACATCTTTTAGGAGTGGTTTAGTCCTGGTTTAGTCCCTGTTAAGAACTGGTTTAGTGCCAGTCACATCGTACAGTAGTCTTGGTTTAGACCTGGTTTAGTCCTGATCCAGTTCTGTTGAAAACCAACCTGTGACTGACCGGGTTTAGAACAGGTTTGGACTTAGTTTAGAGCTAGTTTAGACTTATTTTGACTTAGTTATTTTAGACTGGGCTAGA
Organism: Rhinogobius similis; assembly: GCA_019453435.1. NCBI lineage: Eukaryota > Metazoa > Chordata > Actinopteri > Gobiiformes > Gobiidae > Rhinogobius > Rhinogobius similis. The sequence goes on along the minus strand of CM033620.1, from coordinate 10,244,441 downwards.
TGATTAGACTGGGTTTAGAACAGGTTTGGACTTAGTTTAGAGTTAGTTTAGACTTATTTTGACTTAGTTATTTTAGACTGGGCTAGATGATTAGACTGGGTTTAGGACGGGTTTGGACTTAGTTTAGAGTTAGTTTAGATTTGGCTAGAAGTTTAGGACGGGTTTAGGAGTGGCTTGGACTTGGTTTAGAACAGGTTTAGACTTGGTTTGACCTGGATTGGTGCTGGTTTTCACATGTGTTATTCCTGGTTTAGTCCTGGTTTAGTTCTTGTTAAGAACTGGTTTAGTGCCAATCACATCGTAGAGTAGTCCTGGTTTAGACCTGGTTTAGTCCTGATCCAGTTCTGTTCAAATCCAAGCTGTGACTGACTGAAAATGAGAGCAAGAAGTTTAGACCGGGTTTAGGACGGGTTTGGACTTAGTTTAGGTAGTTTAGACTTGGTTTAGAGTTAGTTTAGACTTGGCAAGAAGTTTAGACCGGGTTTAGAACAGGTTTAGGAGTGGCTTGGACTTGGTTTAGAACTGATTTAGACTTGGTTTGACCTGGATTAGTTTTGGTTTTTACATCTTTTAGTCCTGGTTTAGTCCTGGTTTAGTCCTGGTTTAGTCCTGTTTTGGTCCTACGATGGTTTAGTGCCATCGTAGAGTAGTCCTGGTTTAGACCTGGTTTAGTCCTGGTCCAGTTCTGTTCAAAACCGACTGACCGGGTTTAGAACAGGTTTGCACTTGGTTTAGAACAGGTTTAGACTTGGTTTGACCTGAATTAGTGTTGGTTTTGATATATTTAGTCCTGGTTTAGTCCTTGTTAAGAACTGGTTTAGTGCTAACTGGTTTACTCTGATTGTAGAGTAGTCCTGGTTTAGTCCTGGTTTAGTCCTGATCCAGTTCTGGTCAGGTCTAAGATGTGAAATATATATATGTGTCAAGATTCTGATCAAATCAGACAAAAACCTTAGAATGGGTTTAGAACACGTTTAGACCTGGTTTGGTTCGGACTCGGATTGGTCCAGATCCAGTTCTGGTTGACATGCTTTACACCTGGTTTAGTCCTGGTTTAGTCCTGGTTTAGTCCTGGTTTAGCCCTTGTTCAGTCCTTGGTTTAGTCCTGGTTTAGTCCTGGTTTAGTCCTGGTTAAGAACTTGTTTAGGCCCATTCCAGCCCTAGGTTTAGTTCTGGTTTTGATTCTTTAGTCATAGTTTAGACCTGGTTTGACTTTGGTTTCAGTTCAGTTTAAACCTGTGAGCAAACATTCAAAGTAAATCACAGCTTAACTTTCGGCATAAGTTTTAGGGCAAGTTTCAGCGTAAATTTCTACATATGTTTCAGTGTAAATTACATCATTAAGTTCAGAAAAATTGGGGAGAGAGGAGGGAGAGAGGGGGTGAGAGGGAGAGAGAGAGAAAGAGGGGGGGAGGGAGAGAGGGAAAGACAGAGGGATAAGGAGAGAAGGGGAGAGATAGAGAGCGAAGGGGGAGGGAGAGGGGGGGGGAGAGACAGGGGGGAAGAGAGAGAGAACAGGAGAGAGAGAGGGGGGAGAAGGAGAGAAGAGGAGAGATGGAGAGCGAGAGAGACAGGGGGAAGAGAGAGAGAGGAGAGAGAAGGGAGAGAGAGAGAGGAAAGAGAGAGGGAGAAGGAGAGAAGAGGAGAGATGGAGAGCGAGAGAGACAGGGGGAAGAGAGAGAGAGGAGAGAGAAGGGAGAGAGAGAGAGGAAAGAGAGAGGGAGAAGGAGAGAAGAGGAGAGATGGAGAGCGAGAGAGACAGGGGGAAGAGAGAGAAGAAACAGAGAGAGAGAGATAGGAGCGAGAGAGGAAGAGAGGGAGGGGGGGAGAGAGAGAGGGGGGAGAGAAAAAGAGAGGAGGAGAGAGGGAGGGAAGAGAGAGAAAGGGAGAGAAAGAGAGAGAAAAAGAGAGAGGGAGGGTGAGAATTAATAGAGATAAATAAAAAGATTAACAGAGATAAACAGCCTATTGGGTCCCGTGTCTCTTTAGAACGACTGTGTGTCTCTGAGCCTTAAAACTCCTGCCATGGACTCAGTGAATGGATACTTCAGGAGCGAACGTCAGAGAAACAAAACAGAGAGAGGGACGAACCTGGACCAACAACCAACGACTCAAGGGTCAAAGAGAAGAAAAATAAAAGACCAAAAACAGAGCAAGGAACGACAAACAGAGAAACAAACGACAAACAGAGAAACAAAAGCCACGGCGTCCAAAATAAACACAAAGCACAGGTTTGGATCTGAGGCTGAAAGTGTTTGTGGAGCTGGAGTTATATTTAGAGGAGGAGATTCCACAGGCCCACGGCATCTGTCAGGAGCAGGACAGGAACCAACCAACCAGAGGGGGGAGAGGGGGAGGGGGGGGGAGAGGGTTGAGAGAGAGGAGAGAGGAGAGGAAGAGGAGAGAGAGAGGAGAGGAAGAGGAGAGAGGAGGAGAGAGAGGAGAGGGAGAGAGAGGAGGAGAGACAGGGGGAGAGGAGAGTGAGGGAGAGAGAGGGAGAGAGAGAGAGAGAGGAGAGAGAGGGGAGAGAAGAGAGAGGGGAGATAGAGGAGGGGAGGAGGGGGGGAGAGGAAGAGGAAAGAGAGAGGAGAGAGACAGAGAGGGAGCAAGAGGAGAGAGGGGAAGGGAGAGGAGAGACAGGGGGAGAGAGAGAGGAGAGAGGGGGAGAGGAGAGGGGGAAAGACAAGAGACAGGGAGAGGAAGAGGAGGGAGACAGAGAGGGAGCAAGAGGAGAAGAGCGGGGGAGAGAGGGGAGAGGGAGAGAAGAGAAGAGAGGAAGAGGAGAGAGAGGAGAGGGAGGGGAGAGAGGGGGAGAGAGAGAGAGGAGAGACAGGGGAGAGGAAGAGGAGAGAGAGAGGAGAGAGAAAGAGAGGGAGCAAGAGGAGAGCGAGAGAGGGGAGAGGGGGAGGCAGGGGGAGGGAGAGAGAGGGGAGAGGAGAGAGAAGGGGGGGGCAGGGGGGAGAGAGAGAGGAGAGAGAGGGGTAGAGGAGAGAGACAAAGAGGGAGCAAGAGGAGAGTGAGGGAGAGAGAGGAAGAGAGAGGAGAGAGGGGGAAAGAGAAGAGAGGGTGAGGAAGAGGAGAGAAGAGAGAGAGAGAGAGGTGAGAGTGGAGAGGGAAAACAACGAGAGAGAAGAGAGGTGGGAGAGGGGGAGGGGGGGAGACGAGAGGGAGAGCAAGAAGAGAGAGAAGGGGGGGAGAGGGGGAAAGAAGATTGGTTAGAGGGAGAGGGGGGGAGACGAGAGGGAGAGCAAGAAGAGAGAGAAGAGAGGAGGAGAGGGAGGGGGAGAGGAAAATAGAGAAAGAGAGAAGAGAGAGAGTGGAGAAGGAAACCAACAAGGGAGAGGAGAGGGGAAGAGGGAGAGAGTGAGGAGGGGGGGAGAGAGAGGGGGGAGAGTGAGGAGAGGGGGAGGACGGCGTAGGAGGGAGACAGAGATGTACGAGGTGCAACGACAAAACAATGTGGAGCCAAATGAACAGAACAGCTTTAAATGATTCACTACAACAACTGCTGCAGCTAACAGGACTAAACCAGGACTAAACCGGGACTAAACCAGGACTAAACCAGGGCTAAACCAGGACTAAACCGGGACTAAACCAGGACTAAACCAGGACTAAACCGGGGCTAAACCAGGACTAAACCAGGACTAAACCAGGGCTAAACCAGGACTAAACCAGGACTAAACCAGGACTAAACCGGGACTAAACCAGGACTAAACCAGGACTAAACCGGGACTAAACCAGGACTAAACCAGGACTAAACCAGGGCTAAACCAGGACTAAACCAGGACTAAACCAGGGCTAAACCAGGACTAAACCGGGACTAAACCAGGACTAAACCAGGACTAAACCGGGACTAAACCGGGACTAAACCAGGACTAAACCAGGACTAAACCAGGGCTAAACCAGGACTAAACCAGGACTAAACCAGGGCTAAACCAGGACTAAACCGGGACTAAACCAGGACTAAACCAGGACTAAACCAGGGCTAAACCAGGACTAAACCAGGACTAAACCAGGGCTAAACCAGGACTAAACCAGGACTAAACCAGGTCTAAACCAGGACTAAACCAGGACTAAACCGGGACTAAACCAGGACTAAACCAGGACTAAACCAGGGCTAAACCAGGACTAAACCAGGTCTAAACCAGGGCTAAACCAGGACTAAACCAGGACTAAACCAGGTCTAAACCAGGACTAAACCAGGACTAAACCAGGGCTAAACCAGGACTAAACCAGGTCTAAACCAGGACTAAACCAGGACTAAACCAGGACTAAACCAGGGCTAAACCAGGACTAAACCAGGACTAAACCAGGACTAAACCAGGACTAAACCGGGTCTAAACCGGGACTAAACCGGGTCTAAACCGGGACTAAAGCGGGACTAAAGCAGGACTAAACCGGGACTAAACCGGGGCTAAACCGGGGCTAAACCGGGACTAAACCGGGACTAAACCGGGACTAAACCGGGACTAAACCGGGACTAAACCAGGACTAAACCAGGACTAAACCAGGGCTAAACCAGGACTAAACCAGGTCTAAACCAGGACTAAACCAGGACTAAACCAGGACTAAACCAGGGCTAAACCAGGACTAAACCAGGACTAAACCAGGACTAAACCAGGACTAAACCAGGACTAAACCAGGACTAAACCAGGACTAAACCGGGTCTAAACCGGGACTAAACCGGGTCTAAACCGGGACTAAAGCGGGACTAAACCAGGACTAAACCGGGGCTAAACCGGGGCTAAACCGGGACTAAACCGGGACTAAAGCGGGACTAAACCAGGACTAAACCAGGACTAAACCGGGGCTAAACCGGGGCTAAACCGGGACTAAACCGGGACTAAACCGGGACTAAACCGGGACTAAACCGGGACTAAACGGGGACTAAACCGGGACTAAACCGGGACTAAACCGGGACTAAACCGGGACTAAACCGGGACTAAACCGGGACTAAACCGGGACTAAAACGGGGCTAAACCGGGACTAAACCAGGACTAAACCAGGACTAAACCAGGGCTAAACCAGGACTAAACCAGGGCTAAACCAGGACTAAACCAGGACTAAACCAGGACTAAACCAGGACTAAACCAGGTCTAAACTGGGACTAAACCAGATCTAAACCTCTCTTTTCAGCACACAGTATGTTTTGAATGTGAAAAAAATCAGTAAAAAATGATTTGATTAATAAATGAGTTGATATGAGTTGTTCATAATAATCTATCGACCTCCCGGTCCTTATTCATTATTCTTAACAGAATTCTTTGACTTCCTATCAAATTTAGTATTAGACTGGGAAAATATCGTGGTGGTTGGGGATTTCAACATTCATGTGAATGAAAATAATTGCCTCAGTAATGCCTTTAGCGCTTTATTAGACAGCATTGGTTTCACTCAAAATGTAAATAAACCAACCCACAGTCACCAGCACACTCTGGACCTGGTTCTAACTTATGGAATAGAGATTAGTGACCTAAATGTCTTCCCCCAAAACCCAATAATGTCAGATCACTTCCTAATTACCTTTCAGTTTATTCTTAAGGACTATCCAGCTCCTCAGACTAAAACTATAATGAAAAGGACAATATCTGAAAAATCTATTTTAAAGTTCAGAGAAATAATAGAACCAATATTTAATATTATGTCATGTGACCCTGTCGTTAACAGCGCCAGTCCCAGTGCTATTGATAACTCTGTTGACTCAATGGTCAACTCTCTAAAATCTGCTCTTGATGTTGCAGCTCCACTTAAACAGAAAGTAATCAGGCCAAAACGAGCCTCCCCCTGGTACAATGAAGAACTACGTTCTCACAAACAAAGGGTAAGAAAACTAGAGAGATCCTTACGCCGCTCCCACACAGAAGAATCCCTAAAAGAATGGAAAACTTGCCTTCTGTCTTATAAGCAGGCTCTGCGTAAGGCTCAAACCAGATATTATTCAAATTTAATAGAAGTAAATAAAAATAACTCTAGGTTTCTCTTCAGCACTGTAGCCAGGCTGACAAACTGTCACAACGCAGTAGAACCCTCAATACCAGTTACTCTAAGCTGCAATGACTTCCTTCTATTCTTTAACAGCAAAATCACAACTATTAGAGATAAACTAAATGAAATTACTCCCACTATCAGTACTGAGCAAGCCCAGACTGCAAAGCTAGTGTCCCATACAAATCCTTCAGTAATACTAGATAGGTTCACTGCTGTTGATCAGGCAGAGATAACTTCAGTCATTATGTCCTCCAAAACATCAACTTGTATTTTAGACCCAATCCCAAGTAGACTCCTCAAAGAAATTCTCCCCCTAATTATAAATCCCATTCTTAATATAATAAATACTTCACTAAAGTGGTTATGTCCCTCAGTCCTTCAAATATGCAGTGATTAAACCACTTTTGAAAAAGCCTAATCTAGACCCCGACATACTGGCAAACTATAGACCTATTTCTAATCTGCCCTTTGTCTCTAAAATCCTTGAAAGAATTGTGATTAAACAGCTTTGTCGCCACCTGCAGGACAATAATTTATTTGAAGTTTTTCAGTCAGGGTTCCGTGCATACCACAGCACTGAAACTGCACTAGTTAAAGTCACAAATGATCTGTTATTAGCTGCTGATGATGGACAGGTCTCAATCCTGGTTCTGTTGGACCTCAGCGCAGCGTTTGACACCATCGACCACAACATTCTACTGCAGAGGTTAGAATGTGATATAGGTGTCAGTGGAACCGCCCTAAGCTGGTTTAAATCCTATCTATCTGATAGGTACCAGTTTGTTAATGTAAACCAGAGATCTTCCCCATGTTCTAAAGTAACCTACGATTGTGCCGCAGGGTTCAGTACTCGGTCCAGTTCTGTTCACACTTTATATGCTGCCCTTAGGTATGATCATCAGAAAGCATGGCATTAACTTCCACTGCTATGCAGATGACACTCAGCTGTATTTATCAATGAAACCTGATCAGACCCATCAAGTAGACAGACTTAGTGCCTGCGTGAAAGACATAAAAACTTGGATGACTCTTAATTATCTGCTCCTTAACCCTGAAAAAACCGAGGTCATTCTGCTGGGCCCTAAGCACCTGCGAGACTCTTTATCTGACCAGATAGTTTCTCTGGACAATATCACTGTAGCCCCCAGCTCTACTGTAAGAAACCTTGGGGTCCTATTTGACCAAGATCTCTCGTTCAAAGCTCATATAAATCAAGCCTGTAAAACAGCCTACTTTCATCTGCGTAACATCAGCCAAAATTAGAAAAATCCTGCCCAGAGACGATGCAGAAAAACTCATCCATGCATTTGTCACATCCAGATTAGACTATTGTAACGCCCTGCTTACAGCGTGTCCTAAAAGCTCTATAAGAAGCTTTCAACTGGTTCAAAATGCAGCAGCAAGATTATTAACAGGTACTAGAAAAAGAGATCATATTTCACCAGTGTTGGAGTCTCTTCACTGGCTTCCTGTTGAGTTTAGAATCAAATTTAAAATCCTCCTCCTGACTTATAAAGCTTTAAACAATATGGCCCCATCGACCTCAAAGATGCAATAGTAGCGTACCATCCAAACAGAGCTCTTCGTTCTCAAAATGCTGGACTATTGTTAGTCCCCAGAGTCTCTAAAAGCACAGTAGGAGGTCGAGCATTTAGCTACCAAGCTCCTGTGTTATGGAACCAGCTCCCTGTTCATGTAAAAGAGGCCGACACAGTCTCTACATTTAAGACCAGGCTCAAAACGTTCCTCTTTGAAATAGCTTATGGTCAGGCCAGTTAGGAACAGAAATAAAAACCTACAGTTTTAGCTACGCTGCCCTTGGAGCAACTCTGCTGGGGGAAGTATGGCAGCTTGAACACTATCCTCTGGTTCTTCCTACTTTACCTATCAACAATATTTAATATTACTTCAACTGTAGTCTGTTCATTGCTGTTCACATGTTTCTCTTTCTCTCCACTTCCCCCGGGGAGTGGAGACTGTTTCAGACACTGCGGCGGCTGCTCCAGTGACGACCCCCACCTGTCTGGACGATCTATGCGCCACCCGCCTGGACAGCTGGATTAGCCACACCTCGTCTGCCTGGACGAACTCCTTCTACTTTAGATGAACTGCTCCTCATCTCCTGCTGGAGGATCTCTCTACACTGGTGGACTGCTCCTCGTCCTCCTGGAGGAACTCTTTAAAGCCTCCTCCCTCTTGAGTGGTTCTGGTTCAGTCCAAGTGGATGTCAGTCCTAGTTCATCTGCAGCCTGTCCGTCCGTGGGAGTAGGATCTCTCCTTCACTGTGGTTCTCCCTGAGGTTTCTACTTTTTCCCATGGGGTTTTTTGTAGTTTTTCCTGAAGGAGGGTCAAAGGACAGGGGCATTCTGGGACAGTTATCTGAACTGCTTTTACCTGTGGCCCATCGAGGCAACTGTTGTTGTGATTTTGGGCATTATAAAAATAAATTGATTTGATTTGATTTGATTTGATAATTATCTTCATAATTGATTAGTTATGATTAATTGATTGAATACATTTCATGCTCCGTTGACTTTTTCTCCCTTTTATTCCTGTTCTAACGTGTAACAGACACAGCTGGAGTTTCATTTCATTAATCCTGTTTACGAGCTTGTCTTCTCTGAGCCTCACAAAAACACTCGCTTTGCAAGTTCACACCTTCATGACGTCAAAGGTTTGTGCTGTTTTTAGGTCCATAAATCATCACCGACTCTGAGCATTTCTGACTCAAATCACCTCCATCACAGCTGTGCACTCTCTCTTTTCATTCTCGTCGTATAAAAGACATCGTCAGTATTAGTGCCACGGTATTAAACAAAGTAAAATGAGCGAAAAAGAGCAGAAAGACGACTAATCTTGTGTTATCTGCTCTTTTTTTCAACGTGTCTTTAACGCTGATGGTTTAAAATCCCATTAAACTTACACTTACATTACCGTGGGGAAATAAACACAAGCTAGCTTTTGTTTATTTCCCCACGGTAATTCCCTCTGCTGCAGGAGCAGGAGAATGGATGATGTGTGGTGTGCTTTTTTAAAACTAATTATAAGTTGTAAAACATGAGACGCCAAAGAAAAAGTACAAGAGAAAGTGGAGTTTAAGGCGAGATATCAATGTTAAACTTCTACTGTCGTTTAGTCACATAAATGTAAGAAAAAATCCACATATTTGGGACATTTAAATCTGAAAAATCAGAATCGGTTTATTGTCGTTGTCAGTGTCAAAACTCACAAACATAAGAACTTGTTTTGACGTAAAACAATATATTTTGCAACATAAAACAGTGAATAAAATATTAGCTAAATATATAAAAGAGGCATGCATAAGAATAAAATAAAATAAATAAAGTAAAATAAAATAAATAAAATAAATAAAATAAAATAAAATAAAATAAAATAAAATAAAATAAAATAAATATATAAAAAAAAAAATAATAAAATAAAATAAATAAAATAAAATAAAATAAATAAAATAAAGTAAAATAAAGTAAAATAAAATAAAAAAAAGTAAAATCAAAACAAATCAAATCAAATCAAATCAAATCAAATCAAATTAAATCGACTAAGACTACATACAGAAATGTACAGCTGGATAGAAATGGACAAAACCAGGTTTAAATTTCTTGGTTCATTTCGTAACATTTTTACAAAAAAAAAATGAAAATTACAAAGGGGATTATTTAGTTTTAAGTAAACTAGATTGGACTGAAAATTGTCCTAAAAATTCAAATTTTGCCTCATTTTTTCGACTTAAAACTTCAATAAATCAAGTTTAGAATTAGATATCAATAAATCCTTGTGTCCGTTTGGTCTAAATCTTGTTGAGTCCAGATTGTACAGTTTGGTGTAGGATCTACTTTAAGGCTGATCTTTATGTCTCGAGGGACAAAAATGCATTTTAAGAAAACGTCCTTTGAAGTTACAATGTCCCAGAGAAATCTATGGATGAAGTGGATTCAATGGAAGAATAAAACATCTTTAGGAGCAGATTGATTGTTGAATATATTGAAAGAGCAAACTGACCCAAAACAAAAAGTGTCTCGCCTTAAAAGACAAAAACCATAAAATCCTGCAGAATGTTCTTTTTTGTCCCGTTCTAGTTTCTTCTGAAGCAGCGGCGGGTCAGAAGTGCAGGGCTGGAGCTCCTTGTTATGCAGGTGCCGTCCGCTCTGATCCAAACAAACAAGAGGTATTCCCAGAGGACCCGCCCCCAGGAAGAGCTTATCCAATCGCAGCGCTCAGATCTTTCGCGGGACGACGGCGCTCGACGGCAGAATATAAATGTGTTTGTGGAGCGAGCGACGCCACAGACGCATCAAAACAATACCACAGACGGATTTATCTGAGACGTTGGCGCTCGGGTTTAAAACGTGCAAAAAAAACGAGCAAAAATAATGATAGTGACCGAGACTCTTTGATGTTTGGCGGTGGGTCAGCAGGGATTATTTGGAGCGAATAGACCTGAAGATGCTTATTCTGATTAGGCCCGTGTTTATTTAGCACGAACAACCACTTTCATGTCGTTAATTAATGAGCGCAGCATGTTTCTTTTCATGTTTTGGTTAATTAATAAACCTTAAAGGGCCCATGACAGGTTGGACACTCATTTGACAAAAATGCAGTTAAGATAAATATATTTCAAATTTTATTAAAATTCTTTACAAATTTGATCGTGGTTTAGCAATTTTTTTGGTTTTTTGTTTTACTTCCTGGTTGTAAATGATGACATCACACTAGGAAATTACTTAAAGTGCATATGACAGGTTTGAACGATTTTCAAATTTTGATTTTATTTGGCGCATTAATATGTATTGTACATAAAAACTTACTGTTTTACACCAATCAAGTCATGGTTTGTGAAGAAAAGTTGAAAAACCAACTTAAATTTACAGGAAGTAATAAACTGATGACATCACACTACAGAGACTCATTCCATCCAAAGGTTTTGCATAATTTACACAAAAGAAACAACTTATTTTTACCCTTAAAACATTGATTCAACAAAATAAAGGTGTTCACCTATATTTTGATTTGTCGGACAAAAAAATCTGTGACATTAGCAGAGTTTTAGCCCAGTGTGCAGAGTAATTTCCTAGTGTGATGTCATCATTTACAACCAGGAAGTGATATTACAAAACTAAAAAATGTGCTTAAAATGATTAAATGTATAATTATTTTTAGCTTTAACTTTAAATATATTTATCTGACCTGTATTTTAGTGACATGAGTCGTCCAACCTGTCATAGGCCCTTTAACAACCGTCCTGTAAACTGGGCCAAAACTCATCTGATGTCACAGATTTGTTTATGTTACAAATAAAAATACATGTGACACCTTTATTTTATTGAATTCATGCATAAAGGGTCAAAAAAGCTGTTTCTTTTGCATCAATTATGCATAACCCTTGTCTCCCCAGTGTGATGTCATCAGTCTGTTTACTTCCTGTAAATTTCAACATATTTTTCAACTTTTCTCCACAAATCGCTGCTTGATAGGTGTAAAACTATAATTTATATTTACAACAGGTATTAATGCACTGAATAAAGTCAAATTAGAAAATCGTGAAACCCCGTCATACGCCCTTTAAAGCAGTGGTTCCCCGCCTCTTTGGTCTCGATTTCTCCCTGAGCCTCGTCTCACACACAGAGGATCCTTAACTTGAGTTTCAGGCGAATAAATGTGTCATATATTACAACTATATTTTTAGTTTTATTTTTTGGTTTATTTATGGTCCATCCAGCTGGTGCAAATACAATTAAAATTGGCCAACCTCAAATTATTATTCAAGATTATCAATAATGTGAGGGTGCACGGTGGCAGAGCGGCTAGAGCTTCTACCTCTCAATAAGGAGATCGTGGTTTCGAATCCCGGACCACCCCAACATCACACGATCTCTCTGGGTGGAGTCTGCATGTCCTCCCCGTGTTACCGTGGGTTCTCTCCAGGTTCTCCAGCTCCTCCCACCGTCCAAACACATGACTGTGTTCAGGTTAATTGAGAACTCTAAATTGTCCCTAGTGAATGAATGTGAGAGTGAATGGTTGTCTGTCCTTGTCTGTGTCTCTCTGTGTTAGCCCTGCGACGAGTTGGCCACTGTCCAGGGTGTACCCACCTAAGGCCCAAAGTCACTGGGATAGGCTCCAGTCACCCGCGACCCCTAACGGGAATAAGAGGTAGAGAATGAATGAATCAATCAATCAACACAAACTTGCACGCTATTATTTGAAATATGTATATATGGTTTTATGTAATTAGTATAGAATAGTCTTGTCTTAGCTCCTTTTATAAACTTATTTAAAAGTGTATTAGCTTTACTAGGTGTAAATTGTTCTAGGATTTTTTAACAACTAATACTGTAATCTTGACTTTAAGGTGCTGGTATCTGCAATGAACCTCGATGTTAAAATAATGTTGATGACGATGAAGTGTGAGTGAATGATCGAGTGTCAGAGAATGTATGAAAACTGTTGCTCTGTAAATAATGCACATTGTACTCCCCCCGTCCCTGACCCAGGACTGCAGATGGAAATTAGCTCACATAGCTATAATCTGGAGCAATCATCTTTGCCCTCGAGCATAATGTCATTGTACATGGTCCTGTTCAAATAAATAAATAAATAAAAATAAATAAACAATGTGGCACCGCCGCCATTGAAAAAGTTTGTTCATTTAACGTCTGATCAGAACAACAGGTCAACAGCAAATGAACCAAACCAAAACGGAAAACATCACTCGGACAATCTGCGTTTCATTTAAAACAATGTCAGAATGGAATAAACTTCCAACTGAGCTAAAATGATCCAAAGACCTAAAAAAATGTAGCCTGCAAATAAAACAACATTTTCTTAAAGGGCCGACCTGTCAGCGTCAGAGTCAGACAAGAGATACAGAAGTTTGAATTATTTTTACAAACCATTGAAATGTATTAACACTGTACATACCATGAAGTGCATTGTCTTCTGCTCTGTGTTCAATGTTTGTGTTGTTGTGTGTCTGAGGGACGTAAGATGGAAATGAGCTCGGAGCTAAAGTCTGGTACAAAGCATCTTTTCATATTCTTGTGATTAATGCTCCTGTACACTGTCCCTGTCAAATAAATCATTCATTTTCTACTCTTTATTCCCGTTGGGGGTCGTGGGTGACTGGAGCCTATCCCAGTGACTTTGGGCCTTAGGCGGGGTACACCCTGGACAGTGGCCAACTCATCACAGCAAACACAGAGAGACAGAGACAAGGACAGAGAACCATTCACTCTCACATTCATTCACTAGGGACAATTTAGAGTTGTCAATTAACCTACACAGTCATGTCTTTGGACGGTGGGAGGAGCCAGAGAACCCGGAGAGAACCCACGGTAACACGGGGAGGACATGCAGACTCCACCCAGAGAGATCCTGTGATGTTGGGGTGGTCTGGGATTTGAACCCACGATCTCCTTCTTGTGAGGCAGAAGCTCTAGCCGCTCTGCCACCGTGCACCCCTCAAATAAATCAAATAAATAAATAAATGCAGCTCGGATACTTTCTGGATCAAGAGGCTCCAGTCTGAGCGTCCCTTCAGTGGCTGCTGTCCCTGTCGGACACATTTTAAGGTTTTATTCTTTACAAATCTTTAAATCTGTCTCCGGTTCATCTGAAGGAGTTGCTTACACTCCACACTCTGACCCTGAGAGCAGATGATCAGTTATTGTTGGAATCCTCAGTTTCCAGACTTAGATCTACAGGACACAGAGCATTCGCTGTGGCGGCCCCTAAATGATGGGATGCCCTCCCGTACATCGGTCAGAATCTTTAATAAACTCTTAAAAACATAACTCTTTGCTCAGGCATCGATTTCAAGTTGGAAATGGACATTTGATTACTGTATTGTATTATTATTGATTATTGTATCGATGTAATCACTGCTCATGGTTTTTGTGTTGTATTTTATCGTTTCATTTTTTTAACCCTGTCCAGCACTTATGGGACACGGCTTCAATATCGATTCTATAAATGAACTTGAACTTGGTCCAAGTTACTCCAAAAAGATGATACATTTACTATAACGGTTGTACTATTACTATGAACGATGGCTGAAAACAAACCAGTCGTGTGACCATTGGACTCTTAACTTTTCCTTGTATTTGTGTTGCATGTTGTAATTTTTTATGTATCTGCCTGACCAGGGACTACAGATGAAAACTAGCTTTGTAGCTATAATCCGGCACATTTACATCTGTTTTATACTGATGTTCATTGATGTGCATTGTCCCTATCAAATAAATAAATAAATAAATAACTAAAAAATAATGACACTTTTTAATTTAGATAAAAGTTAATTTCCTTTTCTTAAAACTTAACACCATTCCCTGTGCCCTCTGGTAATTGCTCCTGTACCCCTAGAGGTCCTTGTACCTCTGGTTGGGAAACACTGCCTTGAAGGACAAATATTATGACGCTGATGGGGCTGTAGTCGACTAACGAAATGTTTTTACATTTACATACAGTGGATACTCTTTACTTTACTACATTTGCGACCAAGTATCTGCACGTTTTATTCATTCATTCATTCATTTACCGCTTGTTCCTGTTGGGGGTCGCAGGTGACTGGAGCCCGTCCCAGTGACTTTGGGCCTTGGGCGGTGCACCCTGGACAGTGGCTCATCACAGCAAACACAGAGACATTAACAGACAGACACTCACTCATCACAGGGTTAACAGAGACATTAACAGACAAACATTCACTCACATTCTCTTTCTTCGGGCAATTTAGAGTCATCCATTCACCTGAACACCTGCAGACTCCACCCATGTGATGTTGGTCTGGTCCAGGATTCGAACCCACGACCTCCTCATTGGGAGGCAGGAGCTCTAGCCGCGCACCGTGCACCCCCCTGTACTTTGTGACCACTGTATTCTTAACTGAACTGAAAAGTAAACAGTACTTTTGATTCAGTTTGAGGGTTTAGTCTGAGCTCGCTGATGGTGAAGGTTCTGAGTTCAACAACAAACATAAACACATACAACTCTCGACAAAAAATAAGAAATTACTTTGAATTCTTTACCAAAATGATGACATTTAATGGGTAAAACTGGTCTCTGAAATACTTTTACTTGAGTTTTTTTTGCACACACTTTTACTTGAGTAACGACACTGAGTACTTCTTCCACCGCAGATTAAATCAAACTCATCGTGGAGCAGCCGGACCCTTCTCAGCGTCACTTTATGGGTCGGTGGAGTGTGGGCGGAGCTAAAGACAACGGACGGCGCTAAAAATGGTAAAAAGTGTGTTTGTGGTTTAAAGGTGCCAGTTTAAACCTTCAGCACAAACCAGCGACAATTGGCCGATGATTGAAAACTGTCTGATTTAACTCTTGAACTATTGACTCACATTTAATAATCACAGCATCATTGACGTTAAACACAGACAGAGGCTTTTTAAACCAAAATGACAAAAAGTAGCAACTGTTTCTGACTTTCATCAATAACACGTTAAATGTAGAAGCCTCATTCACCGTATTCAACATTGATTCGATTAAAAATTGATAACATTTCAAAGTACAATAGAAATAACTTGGAAGTTGGAAATGAAGCGAAGAATAAGACGTTTTTTTCGCTGAAGTCCAGAATAAAAACGGCTCAAATCGAATCAGACTTTGAGTAAATCCTTTTCCTCACAGAACTTTAATGAGGTGTGCTCCGCTTAATCCTTTAGTCATTTAGTGGATCAGAAGAAGAAGAAAAGAGAGGAGGGAGAGGGAGAGAGGGGAGGGAGAGAGGGGGAGAGAGAGAGGGGGGAGAGAGGGGGGAGGAGAGAGAGAGAGAGAGAGAGGAGGTAGAGGGGGAGAGAGGGGGAGAGGTGGAGAGAAAGGGGGGGAGAGGAGGAGGGAGAGAGAGGGAGGGAGGGGGGAGGGAAAGAGAGAGAGAGAGCCCGAGGGAGAGGAGAAAGAGAGAGGAGGTAGAGGGGGAGAGAGAGAGGGAGAGGGGGAGAGAAGGGGGGGGAGAGGAGGGGGGAGAGAGGGAGGGAGGGGGGGAGGGAAAGAGAGAGAGAGAGCCCGAGGGAGAGGAGAAAGAGAGAGGAGGGAGAGGGGGGCGTGAGAGAGGGGGAGGGGGAGAGGAGAGAGGGGAGGGAGAGAGAGCGTGAGGGAGAGGAGAAAG
Organism: Rhinogobius similis; assembly: GCA_019453435.1. NCBI lineage: Eukaryota > Metazoa > Chordata > Actinopteri > Gobiiformes > Gobiidae > Rhinogobius > Rhinogobius similis. The sequence continues at coordinate 10,228,318 of CM033620.1, read as the reverse complement.
AGAGAGGAGGGAGAGGGGGGGGGAGAGGGGGAGCTAGAGGGGGAGAGAGGAGGAGAGAGAGAGCAGGGAGAGAGGGAGGGAGAGGGGGGAGAGAGAGAGGGGGAGAGAGAGGGGGGGAGAGAGAGGGGAGAGAGAGAGAGAGAGAGAGAGAGGGGGAGAGAGAGAGGAGGGAGAGGGGAAGAGAGAGAAGGAGAGGAGAAAGAGAGGAGGGAGAGGGGGAGAGGGGGGAGGAGAGGTGGAGAGAGAGAGAGGGAGAGAGAGAGAGGAGGGGAGGGAGAGAGAGAGAAAGAGCAGGAAGAGAGCGAGAGAGAGAGAGAGAGGGGGGAGAGAGGGGGGGAGGGGGAGAGAGGAGAAAGAGAGAGGAGAGAGAGGGGGAGAGAGGAGGAGAGAGAGAGGAGAAAGACAGAGGGAGAGGTGGAGAGAGAGAGGAGGGAGAGAGGGGGAGTGAGAGGAGAGAGGGGAGGGAGAGGGGGAGAGGAGAGAGCGGGGAGAGAGGGACAGGGGGGGAGGGAGAGAGAGGGGGAGAGAGGAGAAAGAGAGAGAGGAGAGAGAGAGAAGAGAGAGAGAGAGGAGAGAGAGGGGGGAGAGGGGGGAGAGGGGGGAGGAGGAGGGGGGGAAGAAAAAGACAGAGAGGGGGAGTGAGAAAGAGAGGGGGGATACAAAGAGGAGAGAGTGAGTCAGACTCAGATAAAGTGGAGCTGGTTAAATCCTGGAGCTGGTGTTAGTTTCTCGTCTCAGAGTGAAATATAAACGATCGAGATTTAAAGATGGAGCGCCACGTGACTTTACAACAACAACTACAACAACAACAACAACAACTACAACAATAACAACAACAACTACAACAACTACAACAATAACAACAACAACTACGACTACAACAACTACAACAACAACTACAACAACAACAACTACAACAATAACTACAACAACAACAACAACTACAACAATAACTACAACAATAACTACAACAATAACTACAACAACAACATCAACAACAACTACAACAATAACTACAACAACAACAACAACTACAACAATAACTACAACAACAACAACAACTACAACAATAACAACAACAACAACTACAACAATAACAACAACAACAACGACTACAACAACTACAACAACAACTACAACAATAACAACAACAACTACAACTACAACAATAACAACAACAACTACAACAACTACGACAATAACAACAACAACTACAACAACTACGACTATGACGACTAGAACAACTACAACAACAACTACAGGGCAACAGTGATTAATCTAAATAACTGTGATTAATTGAATATTTAAATGATCTCAAACTCGTCACAGCCACACACTCTTCATCAGACTCTAAGCTCCAATAAAGATGTGTTTCTGTAATAAATGTGGGTCAAATCCACCCGACAGACACGTTTTATTTAACATGGATCGCACACTAAACCTCAAATGGACTGGATTAATCAACTTTTTCAACTAAACAAACACTAAACTAAACATTTCCTCACAGAAGCGTCGTGTTCTCAAGTGGGCTGGAAAAAATGAACAAGCAACAATGAATTTAGAAATGTTAAAGCACCTAATTATACTTGGAAATTCATCCTGTCCTCTTTTAATTATTAACTTTGAATTAAAAAAAAGGGTTTTACAACAGTCTTAATGACCCTTTAAATGTTTGTGAACAAAAACATTCTAAATTCAGACGGAGGCAGAGGATTCAGTGCAACATGAGGGACTGGGATTAACCTCAGATTATCACAAAATCTGACAAATGTAGATGATTTAGTGTCAGTAAAAGCCTCAGACACATGTGAGTGACATCAGAGCTGCTTAAACACATTTATTATTGTATTTTACATCATGTTTGAGCAAATTATGATCAACTCTTTGCATTTTTGATGAAGGAACAATCCAGATTTATGGGTTTTACTGGAAAATACCAAAGAAATGTTGAGCCCACATCATTTTTCATTTTATCTAGAGATATATTAGATCAGGCATGTCCAAACTCAGGCCCGGGGGCCAAATGCGGCCCTCAGACCAATTTTTCTTGGCCCTTAGTCTTCCTGGTGAATTGGCCCACATTGTCCTGATAAGTACTATTTACAGCACATTTCAGATTTTCTACAATTCCAACTTAAATAACAAACATTTAGGTGCAGCACAGACCTGATATTAAGACACTGAGACTGAATGTAGATGTGGTGGAGCTTAAAACATCAGATAAATGCAGCTTTTTTTAACGTTTCACGATTGATTTGTGGCCCTCCGCTTGGTCTATACTTCAATATGTGGCCCTCGATGGAAAAAGTTTGGACAGCCCTGGTTTAGATACTAAGATAAGATAAGATAAGATAAGATAAGATAAGATAAGATATTGTCCCACAATGGGGAAATTCCAGTGTTGCAACACACAGTTTAGAACAGGAATGAATGAAAATAGGTGCATGCAATAAAAATAGGATAAATAATTACTAAACATGGTAATAAAAATACAATATAAAGTATAAAGTATAAAGTGCACACTCTAATTTACAGTAGGTGGCTGTCTGTGAATAACATAATAACATACTACAACATATAACAGATTCTTTTGAAGCTGAAACACTGAAATGTTAAAGCTAGAAATTTGTATTTTGTCCATTGTTTGTTATAGAAAAGCAAACTAACTGACTTTTCTACTCTGGGAATTCAAACGTGTTACTTTTTTCCAACACAACACCAGCAGAATTTAGATCTAATGTGACAGAATCATTCAAACATTTACAGTCGACTTCATTTTGGCTCCAGTCGCCTCCATTGACGTCACATTTTAAACCAGGCATGTCCAAACTAAGGCCCGGGGGCCAAATGCGGCCCGCAGACCAATTTTCTATCTGTGGAGAGGCGTGTGTGTCGCCCAGAGGAGGTACAAGTCAGGTCTGTGGAGAGGCGTGTGTGTCGCCCAGAGGAGGTACAAGTCAAGTCTGTGGAGAGGCGTGTGTGTCGCCCAGAGGAGGTACAAGTCAGGTCTGTGGAGAGGCGCGTGTGTCGCCCAGAGGTACAGGTCAGGTCTGTGGAGAGGCGTGTGTGTCGCCCAGAGGAGGTACAGGTCAGGTCTGTGGAGAGGCGTGTGTGTCGCCCAGAGGTACAGGTCAGGTCTGTGGAGAGGCGTGTGTGTCGCCCAGAGGTACAGGTCAGGTCTGTGGAGAGGCGTGTGTGTCGCCCAGAGGAGGTACAGGTCAGGTCTGTGGAGAGGCGCGTGTGTCGCCCAGAGGTACAGGTCAGGTCTGTGGAGAGGCGCGTGTGTCGCCCAGAGGTACAGGTCAGGTCTGTGGAGAGGCGTGTGTGTCACCCAGAGGTACAGGTCAGGTCTGTGGAGAGGCGTGTGTGTCGCCCAGAGGAGGTACAGGTCAGGTCTGTGGAGAGGAGTGTGTGTCGCCCAGAGGAGGTACAGGTCAGGTCTGTGGAGAGGCGCGTGTGTCGCCCAGAGGAGGTACAGGTCAGGTCTGTGGAGAGGCGACGCCGCTCACAGAAAGAACGCAGGCTTTTCAGTGGATTTTGAGCGATTAAAGCGACACGTAACAGAATAAGTGCGAGATGAAAGCGTTTAATGCCACACTGCGGAACATTCGTGGCAAAGCAGTCACATCTGAACGGAGACAAACAGCTGCAGCGCTCAGGAAAGTTAGTCCACATCGAGCAACTTTAAATGTACGGCACAGACATTATAGTGGAGTAACAGTTTGGAGATTACTGTCTGAATAATGATTTAGAGGGAGCCCCTTCTCTCCCCCTCTCTCCCCCTCTCTCTCCCCCTCTCTCCCGCTCTCTCTCTCGCTCCTGTTATCTGCTCTGGATTACCCCGGCGTTACCTCGGCGACATCGTCTCCATAAATGTGATGGATCGCTCAATCCAAAAGCATCAAGGTGAGAATTACAGCATCGCAGACCAGAGAGAGAGAGAAAGAAGAGAGAGAAGAGGAGAGAGGAAGAGAGGAGAGAGGAAGAGAGGAGAGAGGAAGAGAGGAGAGAGGAAGAGGAGAGAGGAAGAGAGGAGAGAGGAAGAGAGGAGAGAGGAAGAGAGGAGAGAGGAAGAGGAGAGAGGAAGAAGAGAGAGAGGAAGAGAGAGAGAAGAGGAGAGAGGAAGAGAGAAGAGAGAGAAGAGGAGAGAGAGGAGAGAGGAGAGAGGAGAGAGAGAAGAGGAGAGAGAGAAGAGGAGAGAGAGAGAGAAGAGAGGAGAGAGAGAGAGAGAGAGAGAGAGAGAGAGAGAGAGAGAGAGAGAGATGAAGAGAGGAGAGAGGAAGAGAGAAGAGAGGAAGAGAGGAGAGAGAGAAGAGGAGAGAGAAAAGAGGAGAGAGGAAGAGGAGAGAGGAAGAGAGGAAGAGAGGAGAGAGGAGAGAGGAAGAGAGGAGAGAGAGAAGAGGAGAGAGAAAGAGAGGAGAGAGAGAAGAGGAGAGAGAAGAGGAGAGAGGAAGAGAGGAGAGAGAGGAAGAAGAGAGAGAAGAGGAGAGGAGAGGAGAGAGGAAAGAGAGAGAGAAAGAAGAGAGAGAAGAGGAGAGAAAGCGAGAGAGAAGAGGAGAGGAAGAGGAGAGAGAGGAGAGAGAGAGGAGAGAGGAGAGAGAGAGAGAGAGAGGAAGAGAGGAGAGAGAGGAAGAAGAGAGAGAAGAGGAGAGGAGAGAGGGAAAGAGAGAGAGAGAAAGAAGAGAGAGAAGAGGAGAGAAAGCGAGAGAGAAGAGGAGAGAGGAAAGAGGAGAGGAGAGAGAGAGAGGAGAGAGAGAAAGAAGAGAGAGAAGAGGAGAGAGGAGAGGAGAGAGGGAAGAGGAGAGAGAAGAGAGGAGGAGAGGAGAGAGGAGAGAGAGAGAAAGAGAGAGAGAAGAGGAGAGAGAGAGAGAAGAGGAGAGAGAAGAGAAGAGAGAAAGAGGAGAGAGAATGAAAGGAGAGAATGAGAGAGAGAGAAAGACAGAGAAGAGAAGAGGAGAAAGAGAGAGGAGAGAGAAAGAGGGAAGAGAGGAGAGAGAGAAAGAGAGGAGAGAAAGAGAGACAGAGAAGAGGAGAGAGAAAGAGGAGAGAGAGAGAGAAGAGAGAAAGAGAGGAGAGAGAAAGAAAGAGAGGAGAGAAAAAGAGAGGAGTGAGAAAGGGAGGAGAGAAAGAGAGAGAGAAGAGGAAGAGAGGAGAGAGAAAGAGGAGAGAGAAGAGGAGAGAGAAGAAGAGAGAGAAAGAGAGAGCAGATAGGGAGAGAAAAAGGAAAGAGAAGATGGAGAGAGAAAGAGAGAGAGAAAGAGGAGAGAGCAAGAGGAAGAGAAAGAGAGAGGAGAGAAGAGGAGAAAGAGAGGAAGAGAGGAGAGAGAAAGAGGGAAGAGAGGAGAGAGAGAAAGAGAGAGAGACAGAAGAGAGAGAAAGAGAGGAGAGAAAGAGAGACAGAAAAGAGGAGAGAGAGAGAGAAGAGAGAAAGAGAGGAGCGAGAAAGGGAGGAGAGAAAGAGAGAGAGAAGAGGAAGAGAGGAGAGAGAAAGAGGAGAGAAAAGAAGAGAGAGGAAGGATGGAGAGGGGTACAATCTAAACAAATCTAGCTCCTTCTTACTTGTTTGCGATGCTTGTTCTGCACACTCCGGCCGAGCACTGAGGTCTGGACTAAAATCTGGAAGAGGCGGAGCTTTTTCTGCTCCTGGTCCTAAACGACGAGCTCTCCTCCCCTGAACATAAGAGCCGCTAACAACAATCAGACGATATTTTAACGAAGCATCAGAACGGGCCGAACTGTTTGTGTTTAGGACTATGAATGTGTGTGTGTTGTGTGTTCTCTCTGCGCATGTTGTTTGTTGTTTGCTCTGTGTTGCTTTAATGTTGTCTAAAAAACATAAATTAGTGTTAAAAAGTGTCTGTCAATGTCATGTTGTGTTTCCAATACGTGACTGAATCATAAACAACAATATTACTGATTCATTTTTGTTAATGAACTCTTCAGATACTCCATATTGTTTGGGATATTACACTGGAGGTGGTTCCCAACAGCTCCGCCCTCTTTCCAGTCGGCCCAACAGGGAAAACTGCGGCCTACTATTCCACTCGTGATTTCTATAATGCACCAGAAAACAGGAAATGTCACGACTTTAGCACAAAACTTCCGGGGGGAGAACACCCAGACCCCCAGGAAAGAGATTCATGTAGGTCTGGGTGATAAAAATCTAATGTTGATCTGGTCCCTGTGACAATCTGCTGTTTTTGTGAAATCGTTGTATCGTGATTCACTGTTTTTCTGTCCTTAATGCTTCTTTTACATGTCGGGTACAAACTAAACATCTGGCAGAGTTGTAGATTTTAAAATTTGTTCTCAGACTGTAGCAGCTCTTTCACATTTCAGTCACTTTTATAGAAAATGTCCTCTCTCACCACCGACTCGTGTGTTTTTGCCGCTCACTGCTCAAACTCAGAATATCATGACGTCGTCTTTTTTAAAATGTGATGTCGTCAAAATTCCAGAATGGAGGCGACTGGAGGCAAACATTGTCAATAATTGTCTCACATTCGATCTAAATTCTATGGTTTTAAGTGTTTGTGTTGGAAAAAAGCAACACGTTTGAATTTCCAGAGCAGAAAGGTCAGTTAGTTTGCTTTTCTGTAACAAACCATGGACAAAATACAGTTTTCTAGCCTTAAAGTTGTATTTTAGCTTCAAAAGAATCTAATTTATGGAATAGTATCTAATATATCTCTAGATAAAATGAAAAATGATCATTTCTGAGTATTTTTCCAGTAAAACCCATAAATCTGGATTGTTCTTTCATTTAGTTGATAATAATTTCCTAAAACATAAAGTAAAATACAATAATAAATGTGTTTAAAGCAGCTCTGATGTCACTCACATGAGTCTGAGGCTTTTACTTTTCCAAAATCATCTCAGTTTTTCATACTTTCTGACATTCTGAGGTTAAAGGTCCCATATCCTGCTCTTTTCCCCTTCACACAGTCTGTTCTAAGGGCTTTGTTGATACATTTTCTCGTTGTGTAATATCCATAACATAACAGTTTACAAAAAACACCCATCTCTTGGACTGGCCCCCTCCTGCAAAGCAAGCGGCTCACTCTGGAGATCTGACCCCCGAACAGAGAGCAGGCTGCCTCCCCGCCCAACTCGTGCCGAAGCCTAGGCGGAGATGGTGCATGCGCCCGTGTGCTCGGGTAAACAGCGATACACAAACACTGAATAAACATTTTCTGGGTCCTGGGCGACGGTGCGTCGTGCTGAGTCCTCGTCCTGGATCTGACCTGGAGTTTGGCGTGCTCCAGGATACCGGCGACGGACGCGTGCCGTTTGGTAAATAACAAGCTAACTCTTCGATCTGTCGTATCCATCGTGTAATTACTGTGTAGCATTAGCATTAGCTGTTTTATTCTCTTGACTCTTCCTGAGGCGTGGCTTAAACACCGCGTCATCTTGGTGAGGAGCCTCCGTCTGCTGCTCAGCCAGGGGGTTTCGGAAAAAGACAGTTCTCTAGTGAAAACATGAGGGAATCAATCAAAAAACCACTTTGGGCACAACATACGAGGCCCAAATAGCACTGGAGGAAGGTTAAAACCTCTGAAAAGTCCATTTTGCATGTTATGGGACCTTTAAATCCCAGTTTCTCCAGTGAAATCACATGATGTCGCGCTTCACTTTTGCTCCCATTCTGAATTTAGACTGTTTTTGTTTACAGACTTTTCAGGGGTCTCTATTCTGTGGCGTGGAACTGGGAAGTGCATAAAGTTTGAAATGCCTCCAGTGAAAGCAGAGTCTTATTTCACTCGGAGCAGGTGATAAAGTGGCTCCGCTCTCTGCTGAGGCGAGCTGTTTGTTGTGAATGATCCTTTATAATGTTTTTATTATGGTAAATATGATTTTAACCCGGCAGCAGCGGCAGCCGACGGCAGACGAACAAAACCTGCTCTTTCACAGCGATTCGGCGGAGAACGAGAGCGAGGGGGAGTTATTCAGAGCAGAAGTGCAGCCTCAGCAGAGACGCTTCATTCACGGAGAAGAGGAGGCTCCGGCTCTGCTCCGGCGTCGTCCGCAAACAAAGTTGTCGCCCGCGCGACAGGTAAATCTGAAAAAAACTGACAAGTAAAGCCGGGGTCGACCCGAGACGCGCTCTGTGCTCCGATTGGTCGAGTAAAAGGGGGCGGGGCGCTGCAAAAATGAAGTTAAAATGTCTTGATTTGAGGATACTCATCTGGATTTCAGAGGTTTTGACTCGTTAAGATCAGGAGACGATTTATGTGGTGGAACTAGATTATTTTACTTTTTCTTGTTTCAATACATTATTTCTTACTTCAATCCAAATGATCTAAAATGTAAATCTATCCAAGCTTAAAATGGCTTGGATTTATAATTTTTTCTCTGGATTTGACTTGTTTTGACTTTAATTGTTGATGTGACTCAGAATATTTCACTGGTTTCAATGTATTTCTGACTCATCATAATAAGAAAAATACATTTGTCAGTGGAGTAAGTAAAATGATCTTAAAGTGCGTGTGACAGGTTTTAACAATTTTATCATTTTGATTTAATTTGGTGTATTAATACGTATTGTACATAAAAATTCCTGTTTTAGACCAGCCAAGTTGCAGTTTGTTGAGAAAAGTTGAAAAATCCGTTTGAAATTACAGGAAGTAAAACAATGATGACATCACACTAGGGAGACTCACTCCATCCAAAGGTTTTGCATTATTTACTGCGGCAAAATAAACAACTTGAGATTACAGGGCTTTAAGACATGTGGCATTCAACAAAACTAAAGGTGTTCACATGTATTTTTGATTTGCCAGATAAAAATCTGTGGCACTAGCTGAGTTTTAGCCCAGTGTGCAGAGTAATTTCCTAGTGTGATGTCATCATTTACAACCAGGAAGTGATTTTACAAAACTAAAAAAACAGCTAAAAATTATAAAATGTATAATTATTTTTAGCAAAACTTTGAATATATTTATCTTAACTGTATTTTAGTGACATGAGTCGTCCAACCTGTCAGAGGCACTTTAACTCAGTGACAGATCATTTGGATTGAAGTTGCCTTAACTGCATTCTAGTTCAATGGGTGGTTGGACCTGTCAGGGGCCCTTTAAGACTGTGGCAGGGTCAGACCTGTCAGGGGCCCTTTAAGACTGTGGCAGGGTCGGACCTGTCAGGGGCCCTTTAAGACTGTGGCAGGGTCGGACCTGCCACAGACACAGGACACAATCCACATCCATCACAGCCTCGGCTCAGGCTCGTGTAAAAACCCTGATGATTATGAATCCTCCGCCGCGTCTCAACGACTCGCACAATACGTCTGTCATACGGGGAGAGGTGCATTGTGGGAGAGCGAGGGGGGAGGAGGGGGGGGGGGGGGGGGGCCGCGGGACAATAAACCAGGCTCAGATTGGACAATGCGGCGCTAAATGAAGTCGTGGTTTGAGGCCGACGGGAACGTGGCACTCGGCCCAAACGGGGATTAACTCTGCGGGGGACGGGAGCACCGCGAGGGGGCGCCGGAGTCTGAGAGGGGGGGAGGGGGTGAGGGAGGGGGGGAGGCGGCGGGGCAACGTCCTGGAGCAAGGCACTTCACAGAAACTAATGATAATATTGATCGATCGTTGTGTTGGAAATTGAGCTGTTGTCGACTGAAGACCTGCCCTGTCGACCCATTCATCGACTAAAAGGGGGTGTGGCCAAAATATATCAAAACTATAAAGTATTTCCATGGATCTGACCCAAACGGCACTCAAAAGATCCAACTGCAACACTATTTTTACAGATAAGCTCGAGGAAACTGTGTATTTATATGTTGAACTCCAAAATCTTCAGGAAACTCACTCCATACACTGCAAATAATGAAGTTCTCGCTGAGTTAAAACGTCTTGATTTGAGGATATTAATCTGAATTTCCAACGTTTTGACTCGTTAAGATCAGCGGAGACGATTTATTTGATGGAACTAGATTATTTTACTTGTTTCAAACCGTTTCTGACTTGTTTCAATGCATTATTTCTTATTTAAATCCAAATTATCTGTCAGTGGGTTAAGATCATTATACTTACCACTGACACATTTATTTTCTTATTTTAAGCAAAATTATCGCAGGATCCATCAGAAATACCTTGAAAACAGTGAAATATTCTGCTTCACATCAACAATTAAATCTCATCGAGTCAAATCTACTCAAATCCAGATCAAAATGATAAATTCAAGCCATTTCAAGCTCGGATAGATTTACATTTTTTGCTGCGTATTGTCTTGTTTTTGCTGTTTTTGCCACACGAATCCTTTAAATCCAAATAAAATAATTTGTCGACTAATAAAAATGTTGGTCGACTAAGACGCCATCGACCAATTAATCGACTAAACAAATGAAGGTAAACGGCCTTAGTTGGAAATCAGCTAAACTAGAATATCGAGTGTTTTGTTTCGTTAACCAGCTCCTGTTCATGTTAAAGGGGCCACAGTCTCTACATTAAAGACCAGGCTCAAAACGCTCCCCTTTAAAACCCTTTAAAATAGTTTATGGTCCGGAACAGTTAGGAACAGAAATAAAAACCTAGTGTATGGAGCTGGAACACTGTGCTCTGGTTCTTCTACTTTCATCAACAGGATTTAAGATTCCAGTTAATCTGTAGTCTGTTCGTTGCTGTTCACATGTTTTTTCTGTGTGTGCAGACTGTTTCAGACCCTGCGGCGTCCGCTCCAGTGATGACCAGAGGCGGACTCAATGTCAGGCAACAGGCCGCAATTGCCTTGGGCCCCGAACCTGAAGGGGCCCCCAGTAAGATGCCTTTGTTGTGAAGTGTATTCCATCTGCCCAGCCCCCCCCCTCATACAGCTAAATAGTAAATACAATATAACAGTATAAAATTACAATTTAAATCAGCTGAACGTGTGTTAAAATGCACCAACAAACGGGAAATATGGTCGGATTTCTTCAATATTTTCTGGGGAAGGACCCCCAAACCCCCCTGTTTAAAGGTGTTTAGTGGCTATTGCCATACGTGAATTTGAATTTTACAGTAGTTGATTTATCGTCCCAAATGTATGAACCTGTCTGGCCACCACACGGTAAAAAGAAAGAAAAAATGGAAATAACAAAAAACTCAAGAACAATTCAAGACACACGACAGAAAGTAAACAATACAATATAATAGAAAATAACAGTTGACGAGGAGCGGCCTGTACTTAAAGTCCATATGAAGGTTCTAAAAATGTTGTAACTTAGTTTGGTGGGAGGGCATCTGTGGCAATTATTTACTATAGTTTTGCGTCTGTGAAGTTGCAGTTTGTGAAGAAATTTGGAAAAATAAAAGTTTAAAATTACAGGAAGGGATTGAGTTCTGAAACGGAATCCCTCTGTGATGTCATCAAAAAGATGAAAAAAAAGCCGCGAAAAATACAAATAACAATTTACAGACAACGGACACAACTTTTTGATACTTTAAACAAAATAAAGTTGTTATCATGTGTTATTATTTGTAAAATCATAACTATTGTGTCATTTATGTTGGTTTTGGCCCTTATTTTGAAAATGGTTGCTATGGTAACAGCTGTAGAATCACCTCTAACTGTGTCATATTTGCTGCTCATGTTCAACAGGAAGTGACATTATAAACTTTATGAAAACTGTCAAAGTGGGGACAAATGGGCAAAATGTTTAGTAAAATCTTAAATATAATCATGTTCACTACGTTTTGGTGAAATGTGTCGTCGAACCTGTCGTATGGACTTTAATCCTGCCATCCCCCCGTCCCACGACCCTGACCTGTGACCTGGCTCTGCCCATTTGCCTGGAGGAACTCTCTCTGCTCTGGATGAACTTACCTTTTCCCACAGGTTTTTTTTTTGTTGTTGTGTTTTTTCTTTGCAGAGAAGGCGTGTCAAATGCTAAATATTTAAACTGCTTTCTACCTGTGGCCCATCGAGGCTGTTGTCTTGATTTTGGGCTCTACAAAATAAATTGAATCGAATCGTTAATGGAGTTTCTAAGATTTGAGTCAATGGTGAGCGATGACATTTTCTCCTGTAAAAGCTCAAAACACGACTAAAATGTGAAAGAGCTGCTACAGTCTGATAAATATAAAAGTCTACAACTCTGATAGATGTTTAGTTTGTACCCGACACATAAAAGAAGAAAATAAACAGTTGTAGAAAACCAGATAAACAACAGGAACACTGCAGCTTTTATCACTGACACAGACTCTGGGTCACACACTCTACAGTTCTCCCCTTAACGCTGCAGGTGAAAAGGAAAACATCTTAAATTTAAAGATATCAATGTTAAACTTCTCCTGTCGTTTATTCACACAAATGTAAGAAAAAAATGTATTACAAGTTTTTCATCATGTCATGTTTTCATGTAGAAATAAGGAGTTTTATGTGAAAAAATCTGAAAAATGGACAGAACCAGGTTTGAATTTCTTGGTTCATTTTGTAACAGATTAGTTACAAAAAGAATTACAGAGGGGATTTTGGATTTACAATTTAGTGTTTAAGTAAACTAGATTGGACTGAAAATTGTCCTAAAAATTCAAATTTCGCCTCATTTTTTTAACTTAAAACTTCAATAAATCCATTTCAGAATTTGATATGAACAAATCCTTGTGTGTTTGGTCTAAATCTTGTTGAGTCCAGATTGTACAGTTTGGTGTAGGATCTACTTTAAAGTGCGTATGACAGGTTTTTATGATTTTCTAGTTTTGACTTTATTTGGTGGAATAAAATCTGTTGTAAATATAAATGATAGTTTTACACCAATCAGGTGCCAGTTTGTGAAGAAAAGTTGAAAAACATGTTGAAATTTACAGGAAGTAGAGCAGAGTTCTCAACATGATGACATCACACTAGGGAGACACACCAGGGACAATTTAAATTAACAAACACATTTGTCTGACACTTTTAAACATTAACTCATCAAAATAAAGGCGTTTCTATATGTTTTTATTTGTCAAATAATACTTTCTGTGACATTAGAGGAGTTTTCACCCGGTGTTCAACATGGTTTCTAGGCAACAGTTACAGTATTCCCCAGTGTGATGTCATGATTTACAACCAGGAAGTCAAATTTAAACCTAAAAAACTGCCAAACTGGGATAAAAGTAGCTTTGTTTTCAGCAGAATCTTGAATATAATTATCTTAACTGTGTTTTAGTAAAATGAGTACTTCAACCTGTCAGAGGCACTTTAAGGCTGATCTTTATGTCTCGAGGGACAAAAATGCATTTTAAGAAAACGTCCTTTGAAGTTACAATGTCCCAGAGAAATCTATGGATGAAATGGATTCAATGGAAGAATAAAACATCTTTAGGAGCAGATTGGACACGTTTGTCGTTTCCACATCAAAGTCCATATGAGAGAGAAAAGTGACCAAAAAAAACAAAAATTGAAAAAAATGAGTTTTGCCTGCAGTGTCTCACCTTAAAGCAGGACTACGTAACATTTTGACCTCATTAAATGTCTTTTCAGTCCGTGTGGTGGTTGTAAATGTTCTTTCGGGGCGTGTAAAGCTCGCCCCCTGCTGTCTCTGAGCGGAAAAGCAGCTGCACCATTTGC
>CM033620.1:10117288-10212288 GCA_019453435.1 Rhinogobius similis | reverse complement strand
CTCTCTTACATTTCTCTCTCTCTCTTCCTGTTTGTCTTCTCTCACTGTCTCTTTCTTTTCTCCCTCTTTCTCCCAATTTCTGGCTTTTTAATCTCTCTCTTCTCTCTTCCATTTCCCTCCCGTTCTCTCTCTCTCTCTTTCTGTCTCTTCCTCTGTTCCTTCACTGTGTCTCTCTCTTCCATCTCTCCCTCTCTCTGCCTTCCCTTCTCTCCCCCTCTCTCTCTCTTCCCCTCTCTCTCCCCCCCTCTCTTCCATCTCTCTCTCTGTCTTTCCCTCTCTCTCTCCCCCTCTCTCTTCCATCTCTCTCTCTCCCCCCTCTCTCTCCCCCTCTCTCTACCCCTCTCTCCACCTTCTCTCCCCCTCTCTGCCTCCCCTTCTCTCCCCCTCTCTCTCTCCCCCTTCTCTCTCCCTCTCTCCCCCCTCTCTCTCTCCCTCTCTCTCTCTCTCTCCCCTCTCTCTCTCTCCCTCTCTCTCCCCCTCTCTCTCTCCTCTCTCTGCCTCTCTCTCTCCCTCTCTCTCCCTCTCTCTCTCTCCCCTCTCTCTCCCTCTCTCTCTCCTCTCTCTCTCTCTCCCTCTCCCCCTCTCTCTCTCCCTCTCCCCCCTCTCTCTCCCTCCCTCTCTCTCTCTCCCTCTCTCCCCCTCTCTCTCTCCCTCTCTCTCCCCCTCTCTCTCTCTCTCCCCCTCTCTCCCCCTCTCTCCCCCCTCTCTCTTAATGACGGGTGCGTCTGGTGTGTTCTTTCAGGTCAAAGTGCGTCGTGAGTCGTCTCTGCCTCAAACGGCTTTAACAGGTTCTGCTTCAGTGAATCACATCTGTGCGCGCCGCTCGACCTACGACACGCAGACCAGACCGAACCAGACTGAACCAGACCGAACCAGGCCAGAGCAAACCAGACCAGACCAGACAAGACCGAACCAGACTGAACCAGACCAGACTGAACCAGGCCAAACCAGGCCAGACCGAACCAGGCTAAACCAGACCAGACCGAACCACGCTAAACCAGGCCAGACCAAACCAGGCTAAACCAGACCAGACCGAACCAGAGCAAACCAGACCAGACCGAACCAGAGCAAACCAGACCAGAGCAAACCAGACCAGACCGAACCAGAGCAAACCAGACCAGACCGAACAAGACCAGACCAGACAAGACCAAACCAGACCAGACCAAACCAGACCACACCAGACCGAACCAGGCCAGACCGAACCAGACCAGACCGAACCAGACCAGACCGAACCAGGCCAAACCAGGCCAGACCGAACCAGGCCAGACCGAACCAGACCGAACCAGGCCAAACCAGACCAGACCGAACCAGAGCAAACCAGACCAGACCGAACCAGAGCAAACCAGACCAGACCGAACCAGAGCAAACCAGACCAGACCGAACCAGAGCAAACCAGACCAGACCGAACAAGACCAGACCAGACAAGACCAAACCAGACCAGACCGAACCAGGCCAAACCAGGTCAGACCGAACCAGAGCAAACCAGACCGAACCAGACCAGACCGAACCAGACCGAACCAGGCCAAACCAAGCCAGACCGAACCAGGCCAGACCGAACCAGAGCAAACCAGACCAGACCGAACAAGACCAGACAAGACCAAACCAGACTAAACCAGACCGAACCAGACCAAACCGAACCAGACCAAACCGAACCAGACCAGGCCAGAGCAAACCGAACCAGACCAGAGCAAACCAGACCAGACCAGACCAGACCAAACTAAACACAGACCCGATCAATGCAATTTTTCTCATTTTGTGCGATTGTGTCTAAATTTGTGATTTCTGTTTTAATAATGTATTTCTGTTCAAGTTCACGTTTTAAACACAACCAGGTGAAGTGACAAAAAGACTGAAATATGATTATGAATCATGAATATGAAATACGAATAAAAAGAATCACATGTTTCAGAACATTTTGTCACCTTTGTTGCTTTTAGTATTGTTTTTGTTACTCTTAGTCATGTTTTTTTCATTTTAGCTACATTTTTGCCGCTTGAGGTTGTGTTTTTGTCGCTTTTAGCTGCATTTTTGTTGCTTTTAGTCATGTTTTTGATGTTTTTAGAAACTCTTGTCGCTGTTAGTGGAGCTTTTGTTGTTTTAAGTTGCATTTTTGACGCTTTTAGAAACGTTTGTTGCGTTTAGTCACGTTTGACGCTTTCAGTCACGTTGTTTGACGCTTTTTGTCACATTTTGTTGCTCTAGTCGCATTTGTTGCCTTTAGTTGCTTTTAAGACGTGTTTTATCGTGTTTCTCTTGTTTTTAATTGTGTCGCGAGTGAAAACATACGACATATGTGTGTCATTATAAAGGTCCTCTGACATGTGTTTTAGAGTTTGTTTGGTCCAGTTCACGATTATTCATTTTATAGTTTGTTTTTCTTCTTTTTTTTGTTGATTATTCAGTCAGGATTATTGTTAGTCGTTGCAGCTTTAATATTCATTTGAAGAACATAAACAACACAGACTTTTAATCCACTTCTTCCTCTAAATTATATACTCTGTTTGATGCAGTAAATGTCAGAAAAACATGTGGTTTGAGCCGACACAAACTCATTATTAACAATTAGAAATGACAAAACCTCAAATAAAACTGGATCAACTGCACAACCCAAGCCTCGACTCATTCACCTGCAGCTGGACAATCACAGTAAAACATTTAATGAAAACATCCAAGGACTGACTGTAGAGACTCAAACTGAAAAGAACTGACCTGAAAAAACAGACGTTTGTGTCCCATTTATTTAGAGACACTTTTTCACAAGAATTATATAAAAAATAGTGATATTTACTGAGAAAACAAAACAACGTCCTCAAAAACATGCATCACTTTCATAATGTGATCATTAAAAACAGAATTAATGTGTTAACAGTAAATACAAACAATGTACGAAAATTGTAACGACTTATCATTAGGTTTGGAGACAAAACGTGACTAAAAGTGACTAAATCACGACTAAAAATGACAAAGACGTGTTTAAATACGACAAACGCAACTGAACGTGACAAATGCAACTAAAAGTGAAAAAATTGCGACAAAAAAAGACAAAGACACGACTAAATATGACAAACGCAACTGAATGTGATGAAAACGTAACTAAAAGCAACAAAATCATGACTAAAAATGATAAAAACGCGACTAGAAACAACAAAAACGCGACTACAAGCGACAAAGACACGTTTAAATACGACAAACACAACTAAACGAGACAAAAATGCAACTAAAAGTGACAAAATCATGACAAAAATGAGAATGACGTGACTAAAAACGTCAAAAACGTGGGAAAAAGCAACAAAATCATGACTAAAAACGACAAAGACACGTTTAAATATGACAAACACAACTGAATAATACGTTACTTGCATAATGTGACGATTAAAAACAGATTTAATGCACAAAGTAAACAGTAAATACTATAAATTGTACATTTGTGATATTTACAAGGTTCGTTTCTATCGGTCGGGGGAGACTCACAAAAACATCCCATGATTCTTTTTTAAATAAAACAGAGGTTTGTGAACTGTTTCTGTTCTTCATTTTCTCCCAAACTGTCGGACTATTTTTCCCAACATTCCTTGCTGATGCCACAAACATTATTTTGTTTTTTTAACCCAGTGACGGACTTAAACTTTGGGCAACAGGACACGATTGCCAAACATCACGCCCTGAAACAGCTTCTATTCACTCCACGTCACAGTAAAAAAAAATAGTATAGATTCAAAGTACAATATCTATAACAAATGAACATCATGTATTTAAATCAGCTCCTGTCACCATAATTACTAGAAACATTAACGACTTATCATCAGGTCTGGACGACAAAAACGTGATTTAAAGTGACAAAATCACGACTAAAAAGGACCAAGACGCGACTAAATATGACAAACACAACTAAACGGGATAAAAATACAACTAAAAGCAACAAAATCATGACTAAAAATGACAAAAACGCGACTAAGTTTGTTTAAATATGACAAACACAACTGAATAATACATCACTTTCATAATGTGATCATTAAAAACAGAATTAATGTGCAAAAAGTAAATAGTAAATACTAAAAATGTACGAAAATTGTAACGACTTATCATTAGGTTTGGAGACAAAACGTGACTAAAACTGACAAAGACACGACTAAAAATGACAAAGACACGACTAAAAATGACAAAGACACGACTAAAAACGACAAAGACACGACTAAAAATGACAAAGACACGACTAAAAATGACAAAGACACGACTAAAAATGACAAAGACACGACTAAAAACGACAAAGACACGACTAAAAATGACAAAGACACGACTAAAAACGACCAAGACGCGTTTAAATACGACAAACGCAACTGAACGTGATAAAAGCATAACTAAAAGCAACAAAATCAGGACTAAAAATGATAAAAACGCGACTAGATACAACAAAAACGTGAAGACACAAAGACACGTTTAAATACGACAATTGCAAATGAACGTGATAAAAACGCAACTAAAAGTGACAAAATTGCGACAAAAAAGACAAAGATGCGACAAACAGTGACATAATCACGACTAAAAATGACAACGATGCGTTTAAATATAATAAACACAACTGAACGTGACAAAAACGCAACTAAAAGTGACAAAATTGCGACTGAAAAAGACAAAGACGCGACTAAATACGACAAACACAACTGAACGTGATAAAAACGTTACCAAACGTGACAAAATCAGGACTAAAAATGACAAAAAGGTGACTAGTAGTGACAAAGACAAGTTTAAATACGACAAACACAACTAAACGAGACAAAAACACGACTAAAAGCAACAAAATCGTGTTTAAAATGTGAATTTGAACAGAATCCTATTATTAAATCCCAAACATAATCCCAGTGGCACTGATCAGAACAATCACTGTCACATGTTTGTCCTAAACGGTGCAGCTCTGTCCATGTCGTCTTGTTTTTGTCGAATAAATCCTTAACGATAAACGACGGTCGACTAAGACAGTGGTTCCCAAAGTGGGGGTCAAGATCACATTTTAATTCATATGTATTTGCTCAATTATTTTTATTTTATATTATTATTAAAAGCACTATATTTTAGAGAAATAGGGTCTAATAAGACAATAAACTATAAATAACCAATTTTAAACCTGATTTCACGCTTAAAATTATTGCTAATGTCATTTTGATTTCACTTCGGGTCCTGAGTCGGTTGCGTGGCTATTCTGGGGTCACAGCCAGAAAAGTTTGAGAAGACGCCATCGACTGAAGGACCACGGCCCTAAAGTGTCTTTTTGATGAAGCCTTTTGTCTGAAAACATTCTGCTCCAGGACGTCGTCAAACTTCACTTCAGCTTCGTCTGCGTCAAACTCAGTCGAATTCTCACGTCCAGCGTCACGTGATCGATTTACCCCGGGCTCAGACCGCATGCAGTCCAGCTCCGGTGCAGTGACCGCAGCCTTTCCGTTACAGCAAAAGTGCGAGAGGAGCTCAGACCGCACACCGTGCAGTGCGGTGGTGCCGGCGGAGGTGCTCCGGCGCCCGGATTCATTCCGCTTGGTTGAATTTTTGCCGGAGCGCCGGAGCCCACCGCTCGCCTTTTCCGTGAAGTTGTCAAAATGAGACGAGACGAACAGGAAATGATACGAGCGCGAGTGAAGTGGATCCGGTGTTTTTTCAAAGTTAAACCAATGTGTTCGTGCTACAACTTTTACTACCTTCGCGCTTGTCAACATTACGTCATAACCGGTGATACGGGGTCACAAAGTGTGTGGAAAACAAACAGAAGTGAACACGATCCCAAACCGCGAGCAACTACTACTTTGTTTACGCCATCAGTTATCGCACGAACGAGCGTGAACCTCCGTGAACTCGTGGTCTCGCGAAGGCGGTAGTCCAACAACAGCACCGCGCGCTCTGTGTGAGTCACCCACCGCAACCAGACCGCTCCGGCACAGCAACCGGAGCTGGACTGCATGTGGTCTGAGCCCGGGGTCAGAGCTCAGAGACAAGACAAAAAACTTATGATCACGATTCATGTTCACTTTGTTTTTTCTGTTGTTTTTAACATTTAGGACAAATATCTAATTGTGATTTTTCTGACCAGTGCCATTAAGATTAGATTTAGGTTTGAATAATAGGATTCTGTTTTGCTTTTTAGTTTTTGTCACGTTCAGTTGTGTTTGTCGTATTTAAATGAGTCTTTGTTGTTTTTGTCACGTTTTTGTCGCTCTTGTTGTGTTTCTTGTGTGTTTTTGTTGCTTTTGAGTGCATTTTTATCGTTTTTGGTCGCTCTTTTTTTGCTTTTTGTGTGGATTTGGTTTAATTGTGCAGCTCTGGCCTTTAAGAGGTGAATAAAGTCATCTGCTCAGAGGCTTCAGAGGCTAAACAACAGGAGAAGACAAAAAAATCACGACGATTTCACAAAAACAGCAGATTGTCACAGGGACCAGCTCAACATTAGATTCTTATCACCACAGCTGCAGCTCTGATACGACGATGAACATTTTAAATCGATTGATCTGGGATTTTTCTTTTGATTCATCCGTCGGTTTAGATTGAAAACGTGAATATGAGACTAAAACAGACCCAGACCAGGACCAGGACCAGGACCAGAGAGTCAACCAGGACCAGGACCAGAGACTCAACCAGGACCAGAGACAGAGCCAGGACCAGACCAGGGCAAGGACCAGGACCAGAGAGTCGACCAGGACCAGAGCCAGGACCAGGACCAGAGAGTCAACCAGGACCGGGATCAGGACCAGAACCAGGACCAGAGCCAGGACCAGGACCAGAGAGTCAACCAGGGCCAGAGCCAGGACCAGGACCAGAGAGTCAACCAGGACCGGGATCAGGACCAGAGCCAGAGCCAGGACCAGGACCAGAGAGTCAACCAGGACCGGGACCAGGACCAGAACCAGGACCAGAGCCAGGACCAGGACCAGAGAGTCAACCAGGGCCAGGACCAGAGACTCAACCAGGACCTGGACCAGGACCAGAGCCAGAGCCAGGACCAGGACCAGAGAGTCAACCAGGACCAGAACCAGGACCAGAGCCAGGACCAGGACCAGAGAGTCAACCAGGGCCAGGACCAGAGACTCAACCAGGACCGGGACCAGGACCAGAGCCAGAGCCAGGACCAGGACCAGAGAGTCAACCAGGACCGGGACCAGGACCAGAACCAGGACCAGAGCCAGGACCAGGACCAGAGAGTCAACCAGGACCAGGGCCAGGACCAGAGACTCAACCAGGACCAGGACCAGAGCCAGGACCAGACCAGGGCAAGGACCAGGACCAGACCAGAGCCAGAGCCAGGACCAGGACCAAAGAGTCAACCAGGACCAGACCAGGACCAGAGACTCAACCAGGACCAGAGCCAGGACCAGACCAGGGCCAGAGCCAGGACCAGAGACTCAACCAGGACCAGAGCCAGGACCAGACCAGACCAGGGCAAGGACCAGGACCAGGACCAGAGAGTCAACCAGGACCGGGATCAGGACCAGAGCCAGAGCCAGGACCAGAGAGTCAACCAGGGCCAGGACCAGAGACTCAACCAGGACCGGGACCAGGACCAGAGCCAGAGCCAGGACCAGGACCAGAGAGTCAACCAGGACCGGGACCAGGACCAGAACCAGGACCAGAGCCAGGACCAGGACCAGAGAGTCAACCAGGACCAGGGCCAGGACCAGAGACTCAACCAGGACCAGAGCCAGGACCAGACCAGGGCAAGGACCAGGACCAGACCAGAGCCAGGACCAGGACCAAAGAGTCAACCAGGACCAGACCAGGACCAGAGACTCAACCAGGACCAGAGCCAGGACCAGACCAGGGCCAGAGCCAGGACCAGAGACTCAACCAGGACCAGAGCCAGGACCAGAGCCAGAGCAGGACCAGAGCCAGGACCAGAGACTCAACCAGGACCAGAGCCAGGACCAGACCAGGGCAAGGACCAGGACCAGACCAGAGCCAGAGCCAGGACCAGGACCAAAGAGTCAACCAGGACCAGACCAGGACCAGAGACTCAACCAGGACCAGAGCCAGGACCAGAGCCAGAGCAGGACCAGAGCCAGGACCAGAGACTCAACCAGGACCAGAGCCAGGACCAGAGACTCAACCAGGACCAGAGCCAGGACCAGACCAGGGCCAGAGCCAGGACCAGAGACTCAACCAGGACCAGAGCCAGGACCAGAGCCAGAGCAGGACCAGAGCCAGGACCAGAGACTCAACCAGGACCAGAGCCAGGACCAGACCAGGGCAAGGACCAGGACCAGACCAGAGCCAGAGCCAGGACCAGGACCAAAGAGTCAACCAGGACCAGACCAGGACCAGAGACTCAACCAGGACCAGAGCCAGGACCAGACCAGGGCCAGAGCCAGGACCAGAGACTCAACCAGGACCAGAGCCAGGACCAGAGCCAGAGCAGGACCAGAGCCAGGACCAGAGACTCAACCAGGACCAGGATCAGAGCCAGGACCAGAGACTCAACCAGGACCAGAGCCAGGACCAGACCAGGGCCAGAGCCAGGACCAGAGACTCAACCAGGACCAGAGACAGAGCCAGGACCAGACCAGGGCAAGGACCAGGACCAGGACCAGAGAGTCGACCAGGACCAGAGCCAGGACCAGGACCAGAGAGTCAACCAGGGCCAGGACCAGAGACTCAACCAGGACCGGGACCAGGACCAGAGCCAGAGCCAGGACCAGAGAGTCAACCAGGACCAGAACCAGGACCAGAGCCAGGACCAGGACCAGAGAGTCAACCAGGACCAGGGCCAGGACCAGAGACTCAACCAGGACCAGGACCAGAGCCAGGACCAGACCAGGGCAAGGACCAGGACCAGACCAGAGCCAGAGCCAGGACCAGGACCAAAGAGTCAACCAGGACCAGAGACTCAACCAGGACCAGAGCCAGGACCAGACCAGGGCCAGAGCCAGGACCAGAGACTCAACCAGGACCAGAGCCAGGACCACAGCCAGAGCAGGACCAGAGCCAGGACCAGAGACTCAACCAGGACCAGGATCAGAGCCAGGACCAGACCAGGAACAGGACCAGAGCCAGGACCAGACCAGGGCCAGGACCAGAGCCAGGACCAGACCAGGACCAGGACCAGAGACTCAACCAGGGCCAGGACCAGAGCAGGACCAGAGACTCAACCAGGACCAGAGCCAGGAACAGGACCAGAGCCAGACCAGGGCCAGAGCCAGGACCAGAGACTCAACCAGGACCAGAGCCAGGACCAGAGCCAGGACCAGACCAGGACCAGAGCCAGAGACTCAACCAGGACCAGAGCCAGGACCAGAGCCAGGACCAGACCAGGACCAGAGCCAGGACCAGACCAGGACCAGAGCCAGGACCAGAGACTCAACCAGGACCAGGACCAGGACCAGAGCCAGGACCAGAGACTCAACCAGGACCAGAGACTCAACCAGGACCAGAGCCAGGACCAGGGCCAGGACCAGAACCAGGACCAGGGCCAGGACCAGACCAGAGCCAGGACCAGGACCAGAGAACAACCAGGACCAGAGACTCAACCAGGACCAGAGACTCAACCAGGACCAGAACCAGGACCAGAGCCAGGACCAGGGCTAGGACCAGGGCCAGGACCAGAGCCAGGACCAGACCAGAGACTCAACCAGGACCAGACCAGTACCAGAGACTCAACCAGGACCAGGACCAGAGACTCAACCAGGACCAGGACCAGAGACTCAACCAGGACCAGGACCAGAGACTCAACCAGGGCCAGGACCAGAGCAAGACCAGAGCCAGTGCCAGGACCAGAGCAGGACCAGAGACTCAACCAGGACCAGAGCCAGGAACAGGACCAGAGCAGGGCCAGGACCAGGACCAGGACCAGAGACTCAACCAGGACCAGGGCCAGAGCCAGGACCAGGACCAGAGACTCAACCAGGACCAGAGCCAGGACCAGAGACTCAACCAGGACCAGAGCCAGAGCAGGACCAGGACCAGAGCCAGGACCAGACCAGGGCCAGGACCAGAGCCAGGACCAGAGACTCAACCAGGACCAGAGCCAGGACCAGACCAGGACCAGGACCAGAGACTCAACCAGGACCAGAGCAGGACCAGGACCAGAGACTCAACCAGGGCCAGGACCAGAGCAGGACCAGAACCAGTGCCAGGACCAGAGCCAGGACCAGAGACTCAACCAGGACCAGGGCCAGAGCCAGGACCAGGACCAGAGACTCAACCAGGACCAGAGCCAGGACCAGAGACTCAACCAGGACCAGAGCCAGAGCAGGACCAGGACCAGAGCCAGGACCAGACCAGGGCCAGGACCAGAGCCAGGACCAGAGACTCAACCAGGACCAGAGCCAGGACCAGACCAGGACCAGGACCAGAGACTCAACCAGGACCAGAGCAGGACCAGGACCAGAGACTCAACCAGGGCCAGGACCAGAGCAGGACCAGAACCAGTGCCAGGACCAGAGCCAGGACCAGAGACTCAACCAGGACCAGAGCCAGAGCAGGGCCAGGACCAGGACCAGAGACTCAACCAGGACCAGAGCCAGGACCACAGCCAGGACCAGAGACTCAACCAGGACCAGAGCCAGGACCAGAGCCAGAGCAGGACCAGGACCAGAGCCAGGACCAGGACCAGAGCCAGGACCAGACCAGGGCCAGGACCAGAGCCAGGACCAGACCAGGACCAGAGACTCAACCAGGACCAGAGCCAGGACCAGAGCCAGGACCAGAGCCAGGACCAGACCAGGACCAGAGCCAGGACCAGACCAGGAACAGGACCAGACCAGGGCCAGGACCAGGACCAGACCAGAGCCAGGACCAGGACCAGAGAACAACCAGGACCAGAGACTCAACCAGGACCAGAGCCAGGACCAGAGACTCAACCAGGACCAGAGCCAGAGCAGGACCAGAGCCAGGACCAGAGCCAGAGCAGGACCAGAGCCAGGACCAGAGACTCAACCAGGACCAGACCAGGACCAGAGCCAGGACCAGGACCAGAGACTCAACCAGGACCAGAGCCAGGACCAGGACCAGAGACTCAACCAGGACCAGACCAGGGCCAGAGCCAGGACCAGAGACTCAACCAGGACCAGACCAGAGCCAGAGCAGGACCAGGACTAGAGACTCAACCAGGACCAGAGCCAGAGCAGGACCAGGACCAGAGCCAGGACCAGAGACTCAACCAGGACCAGGACCAGAGCCAGGACCAGAGACAGAGGCTACGTTCACACTGCAGGGTATGATCCCCAATTCGGATTTTTTGTTTAAATCTGATTTTTTAATGTGGTTGTTCATATTACAAAAAAAATGCGATTGCCGTTTGTATCTGGTGTGAATGGAATGCTGCGTTATGCGGCACAAAAGAACACAACGTCACACGCAGCGTACTGTGTTTACGGAAGTAAACATGGATCCAACTGGAGAACCTCTCAGTCGTGAAGCATTTGTGGCAATTTATAGATTTTTTTGCAACCGGGGCTTTAGTTTCTTTAAATTTCGCGCGGAGGTTTTTTATTTTCCGCTGGCACTGCAGCCAGGAGCGCTTAATCCCTCGCTCGGCCAACTCCTTCGCTATCTCCTCAAACTCCGCCCGATTACGATACAAACCTTCAATTTTTGCCTGAATTGATTGGTCACCCCATATATTTATCAGCTCACAAACTTCTTCCTTTCACTCACAGTTTTCGGCGCCTCGTCCGCCATTTCTTTCGCTTTCGTCTCTTGTTTTTTGGCGCTTTCCACTTTGACTCAAAATGATGACGTGTGACCCGGGAGTGTCGCCTGTTGATGACGTATTGGTCTGATGACAGGACTTGAGCGTTCAGATTGAAGTCGCATTCTAAAAGTGCGGATACATATCGGATTTATATCCACATACGAAAGTGGCCTGGGTCGGAATTTGAAAAAATCGGAATTGTGCCGTTCACACTGCCACGAAAAAATCGGATACAAGTCACATTTGGGCAAAAGAATCTGATTTGACCTGCAGTGTGAACGTAGCCTGAGACAGAGCCAGGACCAGAATCAAAATCAGAACCAGAGCGGGTTTATTGTCGATGTGTCAAACTTCACAAACAGAAACTTGTTTTAGCGCAAAGTGCAACATAAAACAGTGAATAAAATATATAAAAGACACATGAAAAATAAAATAAAATAGAATAAAATAGACTCAGACTAAACACAGATGTACAGCTGAACAGACAGTGGTGCAAATGCTCTTTTATAATATAGTGTATAACTGTATTATTATATTTATTATATTATATATGTATTTATTATGTTGTAATTGTATAATATATAAACTATTATTTCTGTTGTTTAATAATAATTCAGGCTTTTTAAATACGTTATCAGCCAAATAAAGGTTCAAATATGAGTCTGAGGTCGTATGTATAAAGTAAGTGTATTTTTGCAATAATCTGTCTTTTTTTTTTTTTGTTACAGTTTGATGTAATAATGTCACTGTCTTTGTCCTAAAGCTGTTTAGACTCGTGCTTTAGTCCAGTGGTTCCCAACCTTTTTTGTCTCGCGTACCCCTTAAGCTTTGTCTCACACTCAGAGCTCCCCCAAACTTGGGTTTAGTAGTGGAATTTTGTCAATTATTACTATTATCTATATATATTTTATTTAATTTATGGTCCAAGACACTCCAAAAATATGCTAAATTTGCAACTTATAACACGTTTTAATTCAAATAAAAGTACATTTCCTCTTCTTTTAAAACCTGAAACAATTCCAAGTGCCCCCTGGTAATTGCTCACGTGCCCCTTGTGGTCCCCGTACCCCTGGTTGGGAATCACTGCTTTAGAGTCTGTACAGCTCAGTTAACGATTACGACGATCGTTTTTAAAAGACGAAGCAGAATCGGCGCTGGACGACGTCCAGGTCTGTCACCAAACACAGTTATACAAACGACCTCAGACTCATGTTTCAACCTTCAACTAATGATTATTGTACAGATTATTTTTTCGATTTATCAAAATATTTCAGTCAAAAAAGGTTGAAATGTGTTGAAAAAAGCTTCTACATTGAGAATATTTATGAATAAAGTGTATTACTGACAAAAATCTGCAATAATCTGTTATTTTTTTTGACATTTTGGTGTAATAATGTCACTCTTTTTGTTTTAAAATGGGTCTTGGCTCATGTTTTACAGTCTGTACAGTTCACTTAACGATTACAATGATCCGTTTTCACAGTCGACTCTTTTCTTCAGTCGACCCGTTGAACATTTACTCGTCTGGAGCCTGGACCTGTTCACGGTCGATGGGTTTTCACCGGATTTTAAAGAACCGTCTCGATCTTTGACGTTTGACCTTCACTTTTCTCGTCAAAACTGTTCACGTGAGCTTTACTCGACCAGAGCCGGAAAGTTTGTGTCTTTTATGTTTGAAATAAAAAAGCCCGTGTCTTAAAAAGGACAAAAAAAGTGACAAATATTAAACGGAAAGAGAAAATATTAAGGATTGAGGGAGAAAGGCCACTTTGACTTCACACAAGAGCCTGACATTTAAATCCCGTTAATGATGGGATTGTTCACTTTATGTCTTTTATGTTTGAAATAAAAAGCCTACATTAAAAAAAAAGGACAAAAAAAAGGATAAACTTTTGTAGCAAAGACAAAATATTAAAGATTTAAAGAGATGGGCTTAGTTTGTTTTTGTTTTTTTCAAATTCATTGCACTTTGTCGTCTAAATACAACAGTTTGACAATTAATTCTAATAATAATCAATTCTAATCAAATAATAAATAAAATGTCCTATATATTTTAGTCAACTTTTTTTTAAAGGCACAAAAAGTCAAACTAATGAAGCTACGACGAAAATGAAAATGTTAAAGATTGAAAGAGATATTTTTAATTCATGGCACTTTCCAAATAACAGTTTAAACCAGAAATCAGACAAAGATCGGATTTTCAGAAACAGCTTCATATTGGTCTAATAAATAGTAAATAGTCTACGTTTAAAAATAAAGACAAAAAAGGACAAACTGCTGTGGTCAAGACAAAACTGAAGGAGGAAAGATATTCGTCTGATTCTGTTCAAACTGGTCGCACTTAGTTTTCTAAATCCATCACTTTAAATCTCCAAACTCCACACATCAGACCTGATCAGATTTACACAAACACAGCTCCTGTAAATGATTAATAAAGACAAAAGGATAAACTCGAGGCAAAACTCACCGCGTTCATCGCACTTTGTCTCAAACCCGTCACTCGATCTTTAACCTCCACAAATCCGACCGGATTTCCTTTGTGTCCGGACCCCCGTGTCCCCCGGACCCCCGTGTCCCCCGGACCCCCGTGTCCCCCGGACCCCCGTGTCCCCCGGACCCCCGTGTCCCCCGGACCCCCGTGTCCCCCGGACCCCCGTGTCCCCGGCTCTCACCTGCGTGTTCCCGGGCTGCGCCGCTCCCGCCGTCCCGCCGCCGCCGCCGAGCTCCGGGAGCCTCCTCCGGCTGAGCACGAGCAGATACACCAGCGCCCCGAGCCACACGAGCGCGGCCACGGCCACCGCGAGCCGCCGACACGCGCGCCTCATGGAGCCCCCCGCCGCGGCTCCGGGCTCCTGTCACCGCGGCATCTGCACCGAGCGCCGCGGAGGCTGGGACCGGGAGGAGGAGCGGAGCGGCCGGGCGGACACCGGGGCAGCGCGGCCGAGCGGCGGCAGAGCGGAGCGCGGACAGTCGGACAGACGAACTCTCGGCGGAGCGGCTCCGGTGGGCTCGCGGGCTCCGGCGTGTGTGAGCGCGAGGACCTGACGGAGAGCGCGAGGAGCTCCACCTGCCGCACTCGTGGGTGGTTTGTCTCTCTCTCCAAGAGTGCGGCGGAGCGAGCGACACAAACATAAACAAGACGAAGAAGAAGAAGAAGAGGAGGAGGAGGAGGAGGAGGAGGAGGAGAGAGTGAGGAGGAGAAGAGGGAGGAGGAGAGGAGGAGGAGAGGAGGAGGAGGAGGAGGAGAGGGAGGGGAGGGAGGAGAGGGAGGAGGAGGAGGAGAGGGAGGAGGAGAAGAAGAGGAGGAGAGGGAGAGGAGGAGGAGAGAGAGAGGAGGAGAAGAGGAGGAGAAGAAGAGGAAGAGAGGGAGGAGGAAGAGGAGAGGGAGGAGGAGGAGGAGGAGGAGAGAGTGAGGAGGAGAAGAGGGAGGAGGAGAGGAGAAGGAGATGAGGAGGAGGAGGAGGAGAGGGAGGGGAGGGAGGAGGAGGAGAGGGAGGAGGAGGAGGAGAGGGAGGAGGAGGAGGAGAGGGAGGAGGAGAGGGAGAGGAGGAGGAGAGAGAGAGGAGGAGAGAGGGAGGAGGAAGAGGAGAGGGAGGAGGAGGAGGAGGAGGAGGAGAGAGTGAGGAGGAGGAGGAGAAGAGGAGAGGAGAGCTAGGAGGAGAGAGTGAGGAGGACAAGAGAAGGAGAGAGGGAGGAGGAGAGAGAGAGGGAGGAGGAGAGGAGGAGAGGGAGAGGAGGAGAGAGAGGAGGAGGAGAAGAAGAGGGAGAAGGAAAAGAAGAGGAGGAGAGGGAGAAGAGGAGGAGGAGAGGGAGAAGAGGAGGAAGAGAGGGAGAGGAGGAGGAGAAGAAGAGGGAGAAGGAGAAGAAGAAGAGGAGGAAGAGAAGAGGAGGAGAGGGAGGAGGAGAAGAAGAGGGAGAAGGAGAGGGAGGAGGAGGAGAAAATAAAGTCAAAAAGTCCTGGTCCAGATGAAGGTTTCATGTTTTTCTGCCTTAGTTTGGAGGGAGGGCACCTGTTATAGTTTTACATTTGTGAAGCGTGAGTTTGTGAATAAATTTAGATAAAATAAAAGTTTAAATTGACAGAAAGTCGAGCTGAGTTCTAAAACGTAATCCCTCTGTGATGTCATCAAAAAGCGACGCACCGTTGAAAACACAGACTCTTGACACATTTTCTTACAGTTTAAACCGTCGTTCAACAAAATAAAGTGTTATCAGGGATTATTATTTGTCAAATCATAACTATTGTGTCATGTTTGTGGATGTTGGCCCTTGTTTACAGTCTGGTTGCTATGGTAACAGCTGTGGAATTACCTCTAACTGTGTCATATTTGTGTCATGTTCAACAGGAAGTGACTTTATAAACTTTACACAAACTGTCAAACTGGAACAAACAGGACAAAATCTTAAATAGAATCATGTTCACGATGTTTTAATAGTTTTAGTTTTGCCTGCAGTGTCTCACTTTAATAAAGAAACCCCCAAATTATGTGTTTAATATGACTTAAATATTACTTTCTTGATGCAGTAATAGTCAACATTCTGACAAGGAGCCAAATTATTTCTATAATAACTTCCCCAACACGGAGTATTTTATTAAAAAGAGGGGAAAAAACAGGTGCATGATTTAAACAACAGCTTTGTTCTTAAAATACCTAAATAAAGTATATAAGTATATACTATAAGTATATGAGCTGTGTATTTTTACACATTTACTCACCATAAAAGCGGTGCAGCAGTTTTTACTCAAAACACGTCGAGTTTGAATAAAAGATGCGCCAGAAAAAGCCTCAGAGAAAGTGAGACCGAGAAAAGTGGGTCACGGCGTCAATAAAAGATCAGAACATCAGAAAACACGGGTTTAACGAGAGACGCGTCCATTAACCATGAGGACAAACCCGGAGCAGCGGGAGGAGCAGCGGGAGGAGCAGCGGGAGGAGGACCGGGGTGCGCGGAGCTCTGGCGCCCTCTGCCGGAACAACACGGAACTGCATTTGGACTTAGGGGGCTGCAAACACCAGGAAGAGTTTACCGTGGCGCCTCTCACCGATCACGACTAAACACCAGCGGCGCTGCAAGTTTAATGGCTGTTAATATAAATTTAATAATTATACAAACCAATGATTCATTTGTAAACCACACTTTAAAAAGGGCCCGGCCCCTGAATACACATCCACAACACAGGCGTGTGAGTGTAGGACAAAAAGTATGCAATGTTTCAGTGCTTTGAGTTTGGCCCTGAATAAACCCCCTTTTTTATTTTTTATTTTTTATTTTTTTAGACCAAAAACCAAAGGAACTGAGTTTTACATTAAAGTCAGAAAGAGTTGTATTACTGTAACTAAAATGTTGGAGCCATATTGTCTGTTGTCCTCCCACCACTGGATGGAGACTCTGCTGTAAAATATCATTGTGTGAATCCACTGTGTCCTGCCTTTAGCACGTGAGGTCCTGACATCACATTAACAGTGTTTAAGTCCCTTAAAAACAGTAGTTAGTCACCCGTCTTCTCTCAACGTAACTGTGTTACTGAGCGATGAAAGTAACTCATTACCAGGTAAAGTAACGGTTCAATTACCAACAAAAACCCACTGCTGCTGTTCAAGTAAAAGTCCCCCTGGGTTCAGCTCTACTGGGGGTAAAGGAAGAAAACATAACCGAGGACGGGAATGTGGGACATTAAGTGGTTTAAAAATTAAAGTAAATGTGGGACAGCGACAAAACAAATGACAAAGAAAACCAATATTTCCAGGTCAGACCACACGTCTGTAACAAACGTCTCTCAAATCTACACAACACACAGACCCGACTGAAAGGCCCAAAGGTGAACCAGACACTGAGTCTGAGCCGCCCCGACCAGCAGGTGGCGCTCTAGAGGGCGGAGCGCAGGCAGGTGCAGACAGGGGGGCAGGACGGGCCTGGCCCGGGACAATGGCCTAACGTACTAGTGAATCATCAAATGCACCAGCATTAATTACAGGCTTTTCTCCTCCACGTGGACACACGTGGGACAGTCACAACTTTTTTTTTGTTTCAAAACATGAGATGCAAATTTAAGGCACTCAAGAGCAGGTTTAAAGGCCAATAACAATATGAAAAATACACAATATTTTTTCTTCACCTCTTTCAGCTTGTTTTCCTTTCCTGTCACTGTGAGTCACGTTTCCCAAAACAAAGAGCTGCTTTCACAGTCACATGATGTTGTGAGGAACATTTGACAAAGCTCTCTGGTCACTAATTTAGGTGTCAGACCAAATAACTTAATACAAATAATCCCTACACATGATACAAATAAACTAATAAATAAGCATGTAAAATGTGGATTGCTAAACATTAGGTCAATTTCCTCCAAATCACTTTTAGTTAATGAATTAATTAATAATTATAATATTGATCTTTTAGCTTTAACTGAAACTTGGCTTCAACAAGATGATTATGTCAGATTAAATGAGGCCCCACAGAGTCATGTTAACTTTCAAGCTGCCAGGAGCTCAGGCCGGGGAGGTGGGGTGGCAGTAATCTCACATTCTAGTTTACTCCTGAGTCCTAAAATTAATAAAATTAATAATGAGTCTTGCTCATTTGAAAGCCTTATCCTATCAATCACCTGCCCAAACTGGAGAAACCAAAAAGCTGTTTTGTTCATAATAATCTATCGACCTCCTGGTCCTTACTCGCTGTTCTTAACAGAATTCTTTGACTTCCTATCAAATTTAGTATTAGACTGGGAAAATATCGTGGTGGTTGGGGATTTCAACATTCATGTGAATGAAAATAATTGCCTCAGTAATGCCTTTAGCGCCTTATTAGACAGCATTGGTTTCACTCAAAATGTAAATAAACCAACCCACAGTCACCAGCACACTCTGGACCTGGTTCTAACTTATGGAATAGAGATTAGTGACCTAAATGTCTTCCCCCAAAACCCAATAATGTCAGATCACTTCCTAATTACCTTTCAGTTTATTCTTAAGGACTATCCAGCTCCACAGACTAAAACTATAATGAAAAGGACAATATCTGAAAAATCTATCTTAAAGTTCAGAGAAATAATAGAACCAATATTTAATGTTTTGTCATGTGATCCTGTCGTTAACAGCGCCAGTCCCAGTGCTATTGATAACTCTGTTGACTCAATGGTCAACTCTCTAAAATCTGCTCTTGATGTTGCAGCTCCACTTAAACAGAAAGTAATCAGGCCAAAACGAGCCTCCCCCTGGTACAATGAAGAACTACGTTCTCACAAACAAAGGGTAAGAAAACTAGAGAGATCCTTACGCCGCTCCCACACAGAAGAATCCCTAAAAGAATGGAAAACTTGCCTTCTGTCTTATAAGCAGGCTCTGCGTAAGGCTCAAACCAGATATTATTCAAATTTAATAGAAGTAAATAAAAATAACTCTAGATTTCTCTTCAGCACTGTAGCCAGGCTGACAAACTGTCACAGCGCAGTAGAACCCTCAATACCAGTTACTCTAAGCTGCAATGACTTTCTTCTATTCTTTAACAGCAAAATCACAACTATTAGAGATAAACTAAATGAAATAACTCCCACTATCAGTACTGAGCAAGCCCAGACTGCAAAGCTAGTGTCCCATACAAATCCTTCAGTAATACTAGATAGGTTCACTGCTGTTGATCAGACAGAGATAACTTCAGTCATTATGTCCTCCAAAACATCAACTTGTATTTTAGACCCAATCCCAAGTAGACTCCTCAAAGAAATTCTCCCCCTAATTATAAATCCCATTCTTAATATAATAAATACTTCACTAGAAAGCGGTAATGTCCCTCAGTCCTTCAAATATGCAGTGATTAAACCACTTTTGAAAAAGCCTAATCTAGACCCCGACATACTGGCAAACTATAGACCTATTTCTAATCTGCCCTTTGTCTCTAAAATCCTTGAAAGAATTGTGATTAAACAGCTTTGTCGCCACCTGCAGGACAATCATTTATTTGAAGTTTTTCAGTCAGGGTTCCGTGCGTACCACAGCACTGAAACTGCACTAGTTAAAGTCACAAATGATCTGTTATTAGCTGCTGATGATGGACAGGTCTCAATCCTGGTTCTGTTGGACCTCAGCGCAGCGTTTGACACCATCGACCACAACATTCTACTGCAGAGGTTAGAATGTGATGTAGGTGTCAGTGGAACCGCCCTAAGCTGGTTTAAATCCTATCTATCTGATAGGTACCAGTTTGTTAATGTAAACCAGAGATCTTCCCCATGTTCTAAAGTGACCTACGGTGTGCCACAGGGTTCAGTACTCGGTCCAGTTCTGTTCACACTTTATATGCTGCCCTTAGGTCTGATCATCAGAAAGCATGGCATTAACTTCCACTGCTATGCAGATGACACTCAGCTGTATTTATCAATGAAACCTGATCAGACCCATCAAGTAGACAGACTTAGTGCCTGCGTGAAAGACATAAAAACTTGGATGACTCTTAATTATCTGCTCCTTAACCCTGAAAAAACCGAGGTCATTCTGCTGGGCCCTAAGCACCTGCGAGACTCTTTATCTGACCAGATAGTTTCTCTGGACAATATCACTGTAGCCCCCAGCTCTACTGTAAGAAACCTTGGGGTCCTATTTGACCAAGATCTCTCGTTCAAAGCTCATATAAATCAAGCCTGTAAAACAGCCTACTTTCATTTGCGTAACATCAGCCAAAATTAGAAAAATCCTGCCCAGAGACGATGCCGAAAAACTCATCCATGCATTTGTCACATCCAGATTAGACTATTGTAACGCTCTGCTTACAGCGTGTCCTAAAAGCTCTATAAGAAGCTTTCAACTGGTTCAAAATGCAGCAGCAAGATTATTAACAGGTACTAGAAAAAGAGATCATATTTCACCAGTGTTGGAGTCTCTTCACTGGCTTCCTGTTGAGTTTAGAATCAAATTTAAAATCCTCCTCCTGACTTATAAAGCTTTAAACAATATGGCCCCATCCTACCTCAAAGATGCAATAGTAGCGTACCATCCAAACAGAGCTCTTCGTTCTCAAAATGCTGGACTATTGTTAGTCCCCAGAGTCTCTAAAAGCACAGTAGGAGGTCGAGCATTTAGCTACCAAGCTCCTATGTTATGGAACCAGCTCCCTGTTCATGTAAAAGAGGCCGACACAGTCTCTACATTTAAGACCAGGCTCAAAACGTTCCTCTTTGAAATAGCTTATGGTCAGGCCAGTTAGGAACAGAAATAAAAACCTACAGTTTTAGCTACGCTGCCCTTGGAGCAATTCTGCTGGAGAAGTATGGCAGCTTGAACACTATCCTCTGGTTCTTCCTACTTTATCTATCAACAATATTTAATATTACTTCAACTGTAGTCTGTTCATTGCTGTTCACATGTTTCTCTTTCTCTCCACTTCCCCCGGGGAGTGGAGACTGTTTCAGACACTGCGGCGGCTGCTCCAGTGACGACCCCCCCACCCCCATCTGTCTGGAGGATCGATCTCTACACTGGACGATCTATGCGCCACCCGCCTGGACAGCTGGATTAGCCACACCTCGTCTGCCTGGACGAACTCCTTCTACTTTAGATGAACTGTTCCTCATCTCCTGCTGGAGGTTCTCTCTACACTGGTGGACTGCTCCTCGTCCTCCTGGAGGAACTCTTTAAAGCCACCTCCCTCTTGAGTGGTTCTGGCTCCACAGTCCAAGTGGATGTCAGTCCTAGTTCATCTGCAGCCTGTCCGTCCGTGGGAGTAGGATCTCTCCTTCACTGTGGTTCTCCCCGAGGTTTCTACTTTTTCCCATGGGGTTTTTTTGTAGTTTTTCCTCCCCGCGAAGGAGGGTCAAAGGACAGGGGCATTCTGGGACAGTTATCTGAACTGCTTTTACCTGTGGCCCATCGAGGCAACTGTTGTTGTGATTTTGGGCATTATAAAAATAAATTGATTTGATTTGATTTGACTAGAGCACACACCTTTGCCCCGTCGTCGCTCAAAAACACAATATTTTACATAATCCTCGCTCAAAATGCCCCAGTCTTAAACATGAACAAAATAAACTGCATACTGTGTACGACGGCAACAGAAACCCTTGTGCGGCTCATTCACGTCCAGATACAAGAAACCCGAGGAAAAAACATTCACCTTTTATATTTTCACGTCGTACAAACTCTAAAAATGTGCATTTCACCAAACCTCTGCTTCAGATTTACACAGTATTCACACACACTGGGCCTCATGAACAAACGTGTGCTTAAGGTCAGGTTACAAGGCTTTCAACATTTACATAAAAAAAAAAAAAAACAAGAGCAGTAAGAAGCTCTGGTCTGCTGTGTTTTATAGCTTATGAAAATGATAACATCTCTGAGTTTTCCAGAGTGAGGCAAACAGGAGCACATTATTTTCACACAGATCAGTAAATAAATCTATGCACTGAAAATGTACAGAGCAGACGACGTCTCAACATCCCTGACTAAAGACATGAGAGTCCACAGTGAGTGAAATGTGAAATGAAATGTTCTCCTGTTCAAGCTCAAAGTACAAGTCAAACGTGAAAGAGATGCACAGTCTGAGGACACAGTCCCCATCAAACGCTTAAGACCAGTTGAATGAATGTCCAAAGTGGATTTTAACAAAGTTCAAGTAGAGCTTCAATAATCAACAAAGGAGTGAGACAAAAAAAAAGAGTTTGATTAAAGGACCTATATTCTGCTTTGTGATAATATTTTTTGCGTTGTACAATATCCAAAACGTAACAGTTACAATAAAAGCCCCCATCTCTTGGCTCGGCCCCCCTCCAGTCTCCAGATTCGACCCCCGGGCCGTGTTCAAACCGCGGCAACAAATCCGCGCCAGTCGTGCCTCGTGTGCCGCCTGTACATTTTGAGGATAGTGGCTTTGGTGGCGCCATCGGAAAAGTCAGCGGCAGCAACCAACACACAGCTGACCTGGTGCCCCACTCCTCCTCTTCTTTCTCCTTTCTCTTCTCCCTCATGTAACTGTCCCTGAGATTCTTCCACCAATAAACAAACGAGTCAAACCACAAACTAGCAGTGTTTCTGTCAGACAGCTAGCATAAAGACGACAAATATTTCACGACTCAAAAGTTGTGATGACTTACCAGACGATCCAATCCCACGGCTGACCTTCAGGCTCTTGATCCTGTCTCTGTCGCCCTCTAGTGTGACATGACAGAGCTCTGAGCCACAGACACCATGAGTTTGTCATCCATTTTTGCCATTGTGTGGTTAGTTTTCCACCTTCTTCCAGATAATGAAATACATAAACGTCAGTTATCTATGTACCTTCAGTTCTATGAGTATGTGCTACGCTCTCTACGGGCTTCGCTAGGGGCTATCACCCAAGGCAGGGCCTCACACCTGAAAGATAAAACAATGCAGCGCTCCAATCACAGGAGTCCCATTCACGGGGCCTATACAGGGCCACTCTCTGTTCATCTCACTCCTTAAACTCAGTAGCAACTAAAGTTCCATAGGTAACTGATATTTCTATGTCGTATGTGCTACGCCCTCTACGGGCTTTGCTAGTGGCATAACCTGGGCAAAGGCTGTAGGGAAAATGTGGCATCATCAAATCAAATCAAATCAATTTATTTTTATAATGCCCAAAATCACAACAACAGTTGCCTCGATGGGCCACAGGTAAAAGCAGTTCAGATAACTGTCCCAGAATGCCCCTGTCCTTTGACCCTCCTTCAGGCGAGGAAAAAACTACAAAAAACCCCATGGGAAAAAGTAGAAACCTCAGGGAGAACCACAGTGAAGGAGAGATCCTACTCCCACGGACGGACAGGCTGCAGCTGAACTAGGACTGACATCCACTTGGACTGAACCAGAACCACTCAAGAGGGAGGTGGCTTTAAAGAGTTCCTCCAGGCGGACGAGGAGCAGTCCACCAGTGTAGAGAGATCCTCCAGCAGGAGATGAGGAACAGTTCATCTAAAGTAGAAGGAGTTCGTCCAGGCAGACGAGGTGTGGCTAATCCAGCTGTCCAGGCGGGTGGCGCATAGATCCTCCAGTGTAGAGATCGATCCTCCAGACAGATGGGGGTGGGGGGGGTCGTCACTGGAGCAGCCGCCGCAGTGTCTGAAACAGTCTCCACTCCCCGGGGGAAGTGGAGAGAAAGAGAAACATGTGAACAGCAATGAACAGACTACAGTTGAAGTAATATTAAATATTGTTGATAGATAAAGTAGGAAGAACCAGAGGATAGTGTTCAAGCTGCCATACTTCCCCAGCAGAGTTGCTCCAAGGGCAGCGTAGCTAAAACTGTAGGTTTTTATTTCTGTTCCTAACTGGCCTGACCATAAGCTATTTTAAAGAGGAACGTTTTGAGCCTGGTCTTAAATGTAGAGACTGTGTCGGCCTCTTTTACATGAACAGGGAGCTGGTTCCATAACACAGGAGCTTGGTAGCTAAATGCTCGACCTCCTACTGTGCTTTTAGAGACTCTGGGGACTAACAATAGTCCAGCATTTTGAGAACGAAGAGCTCTGTTTGGATGGTACGCTACTATTGCATCTTTGAGGTAGGATGGGGCCATATTGTTTAAAGCTTTATAAGTCAGGAGGAGGATTTTAAATTTGATTCTAAACTCAACAGGAAGCCAGTGAAGAGACTCCAACACTGGTGAAATATGATCTCTTTTTCTAGTACCTGTTAATAATCTTGCTGCTGCATTTTGAACCAGTTGAAAGCTTCTTATAGAGCTTTTAGGACACGCTGTAAGCAGGGCATTACAATAGTCTATTGTAACGCCCATCATCTCTGGGCAGGATTTTTCTAATTTTGGCTGATGTTACACAGATGAAAGTAGGCTGTGATTGGAGCGCGCCTTTTCTGAAGATTATAATCTTCCCTATTATTTTGTTCACTTCACTTCCTTCCTTCCTGCTTCACTGACCTCACGTCCTGCTCCTCCTCACCAGGCCTTGGGTTGTTTTTTGTTGATGATATTGATCCCCTTCACCTGTTCACGTTATAAGCACAAACTCACCTTCTTTCTCGATGATTCTCACATGGGGCGGCTGCTTTCTTGGTAAGACTTTCTGTTCTGTTATTCACATTTTAATTAGTAGTTATATAAATGTACAAGAATATTTACTACCTTTGTTTTCTTGTGTGTTTTGTTCCAGACTCATGCGGCCCATGTGTGTCTTTAGCTCCTCATCATTGTCATCATTATTGCAAAATAAATGTTAAACTTGCGTATGGATTCTCAGATTCTTGGCATTCTTTTCGATGTCCCGTGGGTGTAGTGCTACTATCCTGAACCTAGTCCTTAACAGCACCTATAGACAGCACCTGTCCACATGGACCGGGGCGCCGACGGGTGAAGACAACATTAAGGTGAGAAAATGTCCCACTAGCGTCCCTCCAGGGCATGTGGACGTTTCCCAGAGTAAAGTGACGAATGTCACAAGGGCCGCCTCTCCCAAGAGCGCCAGCAGCCACCACTGTGAAGCAAGGGAGGAGGATCTGACCCCCCGTCTGTTCAGGTCGGCCACCTCTGAGGTGGTGTCCCACACTTTAGCTGTGAGGCAAAGTGCAGCAGTTCTCTCCTTACTTCTTCCATTTCCAAAAGGTTGATGTGTGTCATTGGTGAGGTCCATGGGCCTCCCACAGAGCAACGTCTGCCTGTTCCACACTGGGTGAAGCTTGGGGCGGGAAAAGCACCTTTGGAGGCCCCTCATGTGGAGGAGACCCAGTTGGACCACTGGGCGGGCCGCAGCCATCATTCTTAGGAGGGCGTGAATCTGGAGAGACTGAACCTGTGGTCCGTCCAGAACAGTACGGCCTTTCTTCAGGAGCACTGACTGGCTCTCGATGGAGAGGGAGGCCTGCTCTTTGAGTCCAGCAGCAGCCCGAGTAAAGCATTTACAGGTACCACCATCACTCAGGACCTCGAGTGGAGCCGACCATCAGAATCTCAACAATAATTAACAGTTATGCCCAAACACAATCCTTAACTGCTATTTAACAAAATGTTTGTTAAATTACAGCCATAAAAAACAGAACTATACTGTGATCACAGAAAACAATGTCACCCTGTTAATTTACGTGTGAGCACAGTATTTGTGGAATTCTGGGATACCTAGCTTACAGCGGAGCACATGTGAAGACTCACCAGCACAATGTCGTCTACGTTCATCCAGCAGCAGATTTCCAAGGTTAGAATCTAATATTAGTGCATTTATCAGAGTGATGTCTTTAACGAACACATGCACACGCTCTTTTATGATAAAAGCCAAAACAGATCACAATATTTTGCTCAGCTTAATGTGTCATGTTCAAATCTGGTTAACAACAATACAGTGAGATAACATACCAAGAGACCCTTATTTTTAGTTATGTCAGTTATTCAAACTGTATGTGCGTGGAATGGACGTGAAGTTTCATGATTAGTCCTGGTTAGATATTTCCTTATTGACCAAACGTCTGCATCAGCTTGAATTGTAAAGCTTGGTTTTCTTTAGTTGGGTTTTAATGCACCTCCTCATGTTTTAACAGAGAGATCACTTCCTCTGCTGCTACGTTTGTGAATCGTGTTTGTGTTGATGACGTCTAAGTTTGGTTTCGCTTTCAGGAATTTAGAAAAGGGGACATAACCGACTTTGTGACTGGGGCTGATACTGTCGAGGTGATTCTAACAGAAAATATACTGCACAGGTCCACGAGCCATCACTAATATCACTCATTTCTATCATTTCTATCATTCTATCTGCCCTCGTGACGTCGTCAGCAGCAGCTCCAGAGGGAGTTACACTCTTTGTGACACTGAGGAGGATTTAGTTTGTCAGATCTGTCTTTATTCAGAACATGAGAGCACTTAGGGTTAGTGAGTGTAGAAGAAAAGAATCTTAACTTAAATGACACTGACCACCAAACCTCACACATTATGTTTTAAATATTACACGACACTCACATAAGGCTCACATTAAAGCTTATACATAAAGTGAGTGTGGACAAGTATTTTCTGTGAGTTGAATCATTTGTTTTTCATTTCAGATTATACTCTGGTTGCTGTAAATTATCTTAAAATGATGGACATTAAGAAATTAGTCTAACCCTCTGTAAGTAAAGACATACTGTACTGTTATTAACCACTGTGGCCTAAAATGATCAAAACATTTTTTTTTTCTCTTTTGTTATGTGTTTCAGAATATCCTCTAAAATGAGCAGAAAGAAATAAAGCCTCTGTAATTATTATCTTGTATTACCTTGTTTAACTGATTATCTTTATGTTGTAATTACACCTGTTTGTATATTATTTCTGTCAGAAAATGATCTGCTGGGACTCTGTAAACAGGAGGTTAAAGACTGACTGTAAGTTTAAAGATTTTATATCTAACTGTTAAGTGTTCACGTTTCATCACAGCCTTCTGTCCTTATTTACAATGTCCAACATAAATCATTACTAACCACAACAATAATAATCAGTACATTGATATTCAGTACGGTGTATAATTTCACAATCTGTATCTCCTGGTGTCATTTCAGATGCCGTGAGAAAATAAGGACAGGCTGGATGTTCAGGGAGGAAATGAGGAGCTGAAGAGGAACCAGACCCTCTAACCTCAGAGGAAGATAAAGGTCACACACACCGCTCTGTGTGAGACAGAAACACAAACTGTAAGTACAATTGTGTTGTGTTTTGTTTAATTTAGTTTTAGCTACACTCAGTCTCAATAAATCTGGATGTTTTACATTTACTTTAGTTTATCAGAATCAGAATTACTTTTATTTATCCCCAAGGGGAACTTCTTTTTGTTACATGTGCACCGACCAGTAGAGACAGTAAAGTATTATAAACAAAATAAGATATTTATAAAATAAAAATAAAATACAATAGCTCTACAATGATCAACCCCATTTAACTTAACTTATAAAGTGTCTTTATTAATCAACTAAACCCCCGATATGAACAATTTACAATACTATCCCTTGTCTATTTACATATTCACATGATCATGTACAGTTGATAAGTGTAATTAACATTGCACAGTGGGCTTAATATTGCACAATGACTTTACAAGAGGATTGTTACAGCACAGAGTTCAGTGTTTGAATGGATACCTGTGTTGCTAAATGAGCTCTTGACCAGCACTTTGTGGAGCGGGTGGGGGGGAAAGTCCAGAGCTGCTGGTGAGTATATAAGGTGGAAAACACTTCCAAAAACTTCCAAAAACACTTCCAAACACACTTGCAGCCTAACAGACCACAGGAATCATGGGTAAGTTTTTAAGATTTTTGATTTATTTGGCATTTTATTGAATTCTTATTAAATTAAATCTAAATGTAAACATGTGTTTCCTGTGGTCTAATGTGAGTTCTGTGTTTTGCTCAAGGACACAAAGGCAGAACGCACCAGAGAAAATCCAGCAACAGAAGACCGAACTCAAACTCACTGCATCTGCATCAGAAAAGGCTTTATAAAGATTTTAGTTTGGGACTGATTTTCTTTTCTTTCTCAAACGACTCGATCACTTGAATCTGAATCATTATCGTGACAATCACACAACGAGTTTGGGATTTCTTTTCAGTTCAAGAAGAAATGTTCTCGTCTTGTCTGTCAGTTCCATAAAGATTCAGGCAAATTAATCCAACGGCTGAAAGAAACCATGAATCTGTTGAATGAGATGCACCTGCAGCGCCTCCCACAGGACAGAACTGACCACTGCACAGACCTGGACTTTGTGGTCAGTTTGTTTTAACGAACCATAAATAGGATTGTGATTATGATGAAGACTGGACCCACACGTCTGATGAATCGTCCGGCGTCTTCACACGTGCTCCAGGTCCTCGCTGGACTTTCAGGGACCCATGACCCAGGACCCCAGGACCCAGGACCTCGAAGCAGGACCCAGGACCTCGAAGCAGGACCCAGGACCTCGAAGCAGGACCCAGGACCTCGAAGCAGGACCCAGGACCTCGAAGCAGGACCCAGGACCCCGGAGCAGGACCCAGGACCCGCAGGACCCAGGACCCGGAGCAGGACCCAGGAGCAGGACTCGAGCGCTGGACTCGGGCAAAGACTGGAGCACGTGCTGTTTTTCTGTGACTGATGGAACATGATGCAGACTTTGAGACACGGTGAAGACCCCACACTGGAGACTTCACTGTTTGGATTTAAGTTCATCTGGACCTGCTGTTTCTTCATGTCTCCTGTTCAGAGGTGAGACCACACACTTTGGACACATAGACACAGACATGAGAGCTCTGCTGTTTAAGTTGGTGGTTTGATTCCTGAGTGGGTGACCCTGCAGACCCTGAGGCTGCGCGCCCCTCACTCAGGCGTCCTGTGTCTTTCCTTCCTCTGTATCCCTCTAAGTCAATGATTCTCAAACTGTGGTCCGCGAGAAAATAGCAAAATAATTTGATGTTCATTTTCTACCGCTTATTCCCATTAGGGGTCGCGGGTGACTGGAGCCTGTCCCAGTGACTTTGGGCGCAGGGCGGGCACACCCTGGACAGTGGCCAACTCATCACAGCAAACACAGAGACAAGGACAGACAACCATTGACTCTCACATTTATTCACTAGGGACAATTTAGAGTTCTCAATTAACCTGAACACAGTCATGTCTTTGGACGGTGGGAGGAGCCGGAGAACCTGGAGAGAACCCACGGTAACACGGGGAGGATGCAGACATGCAGACTCCACCCAGAGAGATCACATGATGTTAGGGTGGTCCGGGATTCGAACCCACGATCTCCTTATTGAGAGGCAGAAGCTCTAGCCGCTCTGCCACCGTGCACCCCTCGCAAAATAATATTTAATTTTTTTTCATTGTTCCTTAAATGAATACTTCTCGTCAGTTCAGTTCTTAATGAATCTGTTTCTCTACAACACGACACAAGAGGGATACTCTACTCTTAAAGTCACGGCACAGCGATAGTGCAGCTCTTACTTTCCCCAAAGTGATCGTCCAGTTTCTGGTTTGCATTTGACTGTGAAAACCATGAGTCAAAAAAAAGCTGCTGTCACTCGTGTTTGACCCCGCCCTGTGCGTTACCATGGAGCTGTGTGGTCCTTGGTTTGAAAAGGTTTGAGAAACACAGCTCTGAGTGGACGGACACAGATTTATATCTAAAATACACTTGTGTCTCCCATGTTTTGTTTTGTACAATGTGTAAAATAATGTGTGAAATAATTAATAAACAAACAATTGCAGAAGAATTAAAATGCAATGCTATGTCAAAAAGTTTACTTTAAAGTTTTGTGAATGTCATTAAAATTCAGCTTGTAGCAATGAACGTAATGATTTCTACAAAATAATAATTCAGTTAAACTGAGCTCAGGTCTGCACATGCGTACTGTCCTCCTACGTAGAATCAGTGATCACGCGATAGTACATAGTATATGGAAGCAGACCGTCCGCTGACTCTTCTCACCGCTAACCACTGTAAGAATCCACAATCTTTGTTTCTTTTCGTTTGGCATTTTATGGCCCAATTATGAGACTCTGATTTTTGTCTTTTAAGATGTGTTTAGAGTTAGCTCGTAATGGTACGCCCATAGACCGTACACATCAGCGTTAGCCTGCTAGCCGCCGCGTTCCAAATAGGAAGCAGCTCTGGAGGCTCCTGGCTCCATCAAGCCGAGCTCCAT
The DNA here is from genome assembly GCA_019453435.1 of Rhinogobius similis. Lineage (NCBI taxonomy): Eukaryota > Metazoa > Chordata > Actinopteri > Gobiiformes > Gobiidae > Rhinogobius > Rhinogobius similis. The sequence continues at coordinate 10,182,030 of CM033620.1, read as the reverse complement.
TCACTTTCTTTTGGGACACTGGTGCGCTTTACTCTCTGTTTTGGTCAAGGTTTTCTTATGATAAACAAAGCCTCCATTTGAATCTTGGGCAGAAGTCGCCTGCAATCATAATGTATGATTAAAGGTGCACTATGGAACTTTTGTGTGGAGGGCCTGCCATTAGCCTATTGCATGATCATAAAATGTATCATTGTAACATTTGAATTTGTTGATCTAAAACAGCCCAAATCCCAGGAAATTACATCCATTTTGTTTCAGCTTTCAAACTTACCTGCCATAAGTTAAATTCAGAATTCTATCCAGGGATGCTTCATTAATGGATGAAGGCAAACAAAACCCAATACAGGCTGTGTTACTGCACTGCTCTGATCTCAGGTTTTGAACGAGTGACACTGATGTGGCCCCAGAGCGTCTGATGTCGCTCACATGGTCCAGGGCTCTGTTTGTGTGTTTGCTCAGACACAGGAAACATTAGAGGGAACATTGGAAGCTTGTGTGGGTATAAGAGGCTCAGGCCCATCATGTGCTGACACCTAAAGCTTGTGTTTAAACATGTTTATCTCTCATTCAAACTGAACTAAAGTAATGCTTTGTTAACAACAGAAACATAAAGCAGCCACAACACGGGGCACCAAAATGGACCAGGAACAGAGTAAGTCTAAAAGGCAAACAAATGTTTATGTCCACACATTCAAAAAGTAATAATTGAACTGTTTGTGTTTTTACAGATGGAGGAGCGGCAGGACAACGGCCCAGGTGTGAATCTAAAACACTTCTATGAAAAAGATCATGAATGCCGTGAAGGGCAGAGATGGAGAGGGTGAGGAGGCTGATGGTTCTGCTGCTGAAGAGGCTCGAGGAGAGCTGAAGGAGGAGAGAAAGTGTATTTATGTCCAGGAGCCAGCCACAAACACACATCAAACGAGAGCAGGAGGATTTCCGTAGAATTCTATGTTGGTCGCTTTGGTCTTTATCCAAAGTCAACGACGAAACTTCAGTAAATCTGGACTGGAACAGTAGAAGGAAGTGTTCCTCATCAATATGTCTAATGTTTGAAAAATGAAAAACACTACACTCAAGAATTCTGATTAATTATCATCCCCATTATGTCAGGATCATTTGGAGCAAATTTCATAATCCTGTCACAAAGTATGTCAATGGTCTGGTCATCTGAGTTCAACAGAATTATTGCCTAAAACAGATAGAAACCAGTGCATCTTTCACTAAGTAATACAAAATTATGCCCCAAAATTAAAAAAAATTGAACTGAAATAGAATCAGGCGACTGAACATGTCTCATGATTAGACTCATGTTGATGAAATTATATTTAAAAAGTATAAATAATTGGAACGAAATATTATAATTTGCCACAAATATTCCAAAGTTTATTGATAAAGGAACATGTCATTTTCACTAGATCAGATTTGACCTCCATTTTAAACCCCCCAAATAATAAGAATACATTAAAAAAAGATACAAAACAAAAACTTCACTCAGATAATGTTTAGTTTATCAACATCAACTGTGCCAAGTTTGAAGCAAATCCATGAAGATTAAATTGAATTATTTTCCTGAAATAATCAGCTTTTCCATTGAATGTTCTCGTGTCAGTTTCATGCAGCTGAACCAGTCAGACCTCTGCTCAGACAATGTTTAAATCCAGGATAAAAACTGTTCTGTTTTAAAACACAAACGATTCATTTTAATTTTACAGACATCCCGAGGTAAAACTAAACCAGTCTGAAAAGGGCTTTGATGATGGAAACACAAATATGACCTTGTCCTTCTCTGCTGCACAGGTCCATCTGGATTCCACTCTGGGCCTTAATGGTGGGTGTTGTAGTACAGCGGCTCCTGGAGAACCTGTCGCCTGAATGGAGGAGGTCCCCAGCAGGGATGAGCCTTCAGTCACTGCTTCACGGATGGAACACTTGGGCTGAAACGTCTTTGAGGAACGCTGTGATGGAGGCGTCCAGCCAGGTGCTCCCCGCTCCACTCCAGCCCCCCATGGCTGATGCTGTGGTGTGGGCTGTTGTGCTCACGACTGACTTGATTCTTAGGGGTGCACGGTGGCAGAGCGGCTAGAGCTTCTGCCTCTCAACAAGGAGATCGGGGTTCGAATCCCAGACCACCCCAACATCGTGGTCTTGAATTCCGAACCACCCTAACATCACACGATCTCTCTGGGTGGAGTCTGCATGTCCTCCCCGTGTTACCGTGGGTTCTCTCCGGGTTCACTGGCTCCTCCCACCGTCCAAAGACATGACTGTGTAGGTTAATTGACAACTCTAAATTGTCCCTAGTGAATGAATGTGAGAGTGAATGGTTGTCTGTCAATGTCTCTGTCTCTCTGTGTCAGCCCTGCGACGAGTTGGCCACTGTCCAGGGTGTACCCCGCCTAAGGCCCAAAGTCACTGGGACAGGCTCCAGTCACCCGCGACCCCTAACGGGAATAAGCGGTAGAAAATGAATGAATGAATGAATGAAGGACACAAATAGACATTGTCTTCATAAACTTAAAAACTATTCAATTAATTTTCAGAGCAACTAAACTCTCCTCCAGACAAGCTTTTTCAGAACTGCACTCCATGAAGACAAACAGAATAATCAAACGTATCAACCAAAAGCAAGAACTACATTAATAGTGACGTGTGTTTCATAGACAAACTATGGAACGGTTTGAGGGAAAAACTAAGTCTGTTCAAACCGGGTAGTTAAAGAAATGTTTAAAAGTGATGAAAAAGTAACTGGAGGAGAGTGTGACGGTGCTTTTGTAATCACAGTTATAAGTTCTGTATTCTCATTCTGACTTGCTAAGGTTAACTTCAACTTTAACATCTCTTTTGTTCGCTCCCAGTCCCAGTCACAAAGATAGAGAACGGGCATCTGATCCTTTTATGACGTCCATTCACTCTGAAGTCTGGCTTTAACTGGAAACACCACTGATAGCTGTTGTTTTTCATAAATATTGATGTCACATATGTCTTTGCTCTTGTTTCACACTGATGTTTCATGTTGTCTCCTCATGATGTGATAACTATGTCTCCACCTATGTCTTGTGTATAAAAAGCATGTGTTCTGATTGTCATGTACCTCCGTCGACCAGCAGGTCACTCTTCACTTTGGTACCAGTGAATAAATCAACTCATTGATCAGACTCATTCTCTCTGCATTTTTATTGTTTAACTTGTTTTAGAAATCCACGACAGCAGTTCTCCGTGACACCTTCAGCTGAGAGCGTGAGGATGAGTGAAGGTTCAGAGGATGCACGGGCGTCTCTTTTGTTCTAAGGTTGTTTGTGGTGAATTATGGGACAAAATCTCATGTCCCAATATGTTTTATTAAGATTTGAATAGTCACTTGAAGGTTCCAGGTTATTTTGTCTGAGATAATTGGGACCATTGTGTGTACTGCCTACTATTCTGATGTCAAGACAAACCCTGGTCTTCACAGTCGGCTGCTCCTGTGCAGCCGCTGAGGTGGGTCCTGTGACTTGAATGACTTTTACAAACAAGGACGCTGGACCCGGGCACTTTGGTTGCACATTTCATTTCGTCATGGAGCGTGGAAAGCAAACTAGACGGATGTGGACACAGAGGACAGGACAACGGTGAGAAGTGCACGGAAGAACTTAAACCAGATAAAAGCGGTCGACAAAAATGACAGCCACCCAGAACCAGCCTGTGCCCCTGCTCTGTCCCAGGTGAGTTCCCTTTCACCCTTCTGTTCATGCACGCCCCGCCCACGTGACCCCTCCCCCTCCTCTCGGGAAACAGCCACACCCCATTCACAAAGTGCCTCAACCACAACCCGTCTCCTTTAATATTCAGGGATGCAAACTCGAGGAAGATGAAAAAGGTGAGTTTACCACGGCGCCTCTCGACCCGATCACGACTAAACTCCAGCTGCAAGTTTAATGGCTGTTAATATCAATTTAATAATTATACAAACCAATGAATCCTTTGTAAACCACACACCGGCCCCTGAATCCATCCACAACACAGACGTGTGAGTGTAAGACTAAAAAGTATGCAATGTTTCAGTGCTTTATGAGTTTGGCCCTGAATAAACCCCCCCTTTTTTATTTGACCAAAAACCAAAGGCACTGAGTTTACAATGTCCTCCATAAATCATTACTAACCCCAACAAAAATAATCAGTACATTGATATTCAGTACAGTGTATAATTTCACAATCTGTATCTCCTGGTGTCATTTCAGATGCCGTGAGAAAACAAGGACCGGCTGGATGTTCAGGAGGAAATGAGGAGCTGAAGAGGAACCAGACCCTCAGACCTCAGACCTCACCGCTCTGTGTGAGACAGAAACACAAACTGTAAGTACAATTGTGTTGTGTTTTGTTTAATTTAGTTTTGGCTACACTCAGTCTCAATAAATCTGTATGTTTTACATTTACTTTAGTTTATCGATGCCAGACCAAGGTTTTGAGTTATAATTACAAATCCCTTTAAGTTCTTAATTAGATAGAATTTTTGATTTGAATCAACATTATCTACATTGAAACACAAACTAATTCTTTCTTCTTTTCCTTGACTTTTGGAATGTAATGTAGGATCTGATCCAACTCTATTGAGGTTTATGTCTTATTTCATGTTATATTTACAAATCACACTCGTAATACTTGCTATAAATGTGTTTTAAGAGGCGAGCTGTTGCGTTTGTACATTTTCCTTAGAAATAAGTGTCTCAGTATTATATCTGTAACATAATTAAGCTCCTAACGATGTAATAAACAGATACGCAGCAAATACGCTGCACCTCCGGGGCAGATAACCCGCTTCGGACGGTGGATCCGCGAGGTGCGAGGGTGAGGTACGTCGAGATTCCGCCGCGATGTCCAAGTGAACTCCACTGCGGATCCGTTCAGCGGGTTTTTTTTATTTCTATGACTTGAGGGGTTTAAATTGTGTTAAATTGAAGTGTGGTCAAAATCTGATTTAGTGAAAATTACGTTTCTTTAGTCACAAACTTTTAACTTTTGTGGCAAATTATAATATTTTATTCCAACTATTTAAACAGTTTGTACAATGTCATGTCATTTTCAGACGTTATGACGTGAAATTGTGGGATAAGGTCAGTGTAACATGAATTTAAAATAACAGTGTGATTGTGAGGCATGTTCAGTCGCCTAATTCTATTTCATTCATTCATTCATTTTCTACCGCTTATTCCCGTTAGGGGTCGCGGGTGACTGGAGCCTGTCCCAGTGACTTTGGGCCTTAGGCGGGGTACACCCTGGACAGTGGCCAACTCATCACAGCAAACACAGAGAGACAGAGACAAGGACAGACAACCATTCACTCTCACATTCAGTCACTAGGGACAATTTAGAGTTGTCAATTAACCTACACAGTCATGTGTTTGGACGGTGGGAGGAGCCGGAGAACCTGGAGAGAACCCACGGTAACACGAGGAGGACATGCAGACTCCACCCAAAGAGATCGTGTGATGTTGGGGTGGTCCGGGATTCGAACCCACAATCTCCTTGCTGGGAGGCAGAAGCTCTAGCTGCTCTGCCACCGTGCACCCCTTCTATTCACTTCTATTTCAGTTCAATTTCTTTTATTCCCGGATCCCGGAAGCTGACGTCACATCCGGTGAGTCTATTCTGCGTTTGCGAGTGATTGTTCTCCACACTTTATTGTTAATCCACGAATTATACAAAAACTATCTTACCCTCCTACACATAACTGAAAGTTTGATTGCTCCCTAAATAACCCGGAGCCTCATTTAGCTCACTTTGTTCAGTATTTCGTGGATTAAATCCCCCCCTGCCCGCTAGCATCAACCGGAGCTAGCCTAGCCGACTAGCATCATGGCTGGCCCGTCCTCCGCCTCTTTCGCCCTTACCTGTTCAAGTTGTCATATGTTGAGTCAGAACCCTGCTTCCTTCACTGACGACAGGGAGAGTTGCGTGAAGTGTAGCGTAGTGGTAGCTTTGGAAGCCAGGGTTACAGAGTTAGAAGCGCGGATCCGCATTGTGGAGGAGCTAAAGTCTAGCTATAGCCAGGTCGTAGCATCAGGTTTACCGGACCGCGCCGCAGGTAGCAGTGTTAGCATAGTTAGCAGTGTTAGCGGTAGCAAGGCTAAGCCTCAGGATAAGACCAGCCCCCCAGCGCCTCCCGCGCAGCCGGGACCAGACCAGGAACAAGACAGGGATAGATTTGTGACAGTTCGGAGGGATCGATGCGCTAAACGCCAGCCTTTAGTGCACCATAAGCTTCCCGTCTGCAATAGGTTTGCCCCACTCGGCGATCACACGCCCGCCGAACGTGACACTCTGGTGATTGGAAGTTCCATAGTCAGAGACGTGAAGCTGCCAGCAGCCTCAGTTAGGTGTTATCCGGGGGCCAGAATGGGTGACATCGAAGGAAACCTTAGGCTTTTAAAACAGAGTAGTCAGAGGTTCCGTCGTATCGTGATTCACGGAGGTGGTAATGACACCCGGCGGAGACAATCAGAAGTGCTCAAATTGCAGGTTGGAGCGGTGTGTGAATTGGCGAAGTCGATGTCAGACACCGTAATATTTTCTGGTCCCCTCCCCAATCGGGTCAATGCTGAAATGTACAGCCGCTTTTCAGCTTCAACTGCTGGTTGTCTAGTTGGTGCCCCCAAAACAACGTAGTCTTTGTTGACAATTGGAGTGCGTTCTGGGGAAAGCCCGGGCTCATACGCAGGGATGGCATCCATCCGACTTCGGAGGGTACATCACTTTTAGTTCGAATTTGGCCGATAGCCTTAGTCGCCTAAAGTGGCGCTCTAAATATGAGTCCCGGTGCAGAGTCTCTTCTCTGTCGCTAAGCTCTCGCCCGCGCTGTCACAGATCAAGTGTTCAGAGTCAAAGCAAATAGAGACTGTGCGTGTCCCTCGTGTAAATAACGCCAATAAGTCAGATCCAAACACAGATAATTTAGGTGTCAGACCAAATAACTTAATACAAATAATCCCTACACACGATGCAAATAAACTAATAAATAAGCATGTAAAATGTGGATTGCTAAACATTAGGTCAATTTCCTCCAAATCACTTTTAGTTAATGAATTAATTAACGATTATAATATTGATCTTTTAGCTTTAACTGAAACTTGGCTTCAACAAGATGATTATGTCAGATTAAATGAGGCCACCCCACAGAGTCATGTTAACTTTCAAGCTGCCAGGAGCTCAGGCCGGGGAGGTGGGGTGGCAGTCATTTCACATTCTAGTTTACTCCTGAGTCCTAAAATTAATAAAATTAATAATGAGTCTTGCTCATTTGAAAGCCTTATCCTATCAATCACCTGCCCAAACTGGAGAAACTAAAAAGCTGTTTTGTTCATAATAATCTATCGACCTCCTGGTCCTTACTCGCTGTTCTTAACAGAATTCTTTGACTTCCTATCAAATTTAGTATTAGACTGGGAAAATATTGTGGTGGTTGGGGATTTCAACATTCATGTGAATGAAAATAATTGCCTCAGTAATGCCTTTAGCGCCTTATTAGATGCATTGTTTTCACTCAAAATGTAAATAAACCAACCCACAGTCACCAGCACACTCTGGACCTGGTTCTAACTTATGGAATAGAGATTAGTGACCTAAATGTCTTCCCCCAAAACCCAATAATGTCAGATCACTTCCTAATTACCTTTCAGTTTATTCTTAAGGACTATCCAGCTCCTCAGACTAAAACTATAATGAAAAGGACAATATCTGAAAAATCTATTTTAAAGTTCAGAGAAATAATAGAACCAATATTTAATATTATGTCATGTGACCCTGTCGTTAACAGCGCCAGTCCCAGTGCTATTGATAACTCTGTTGACTCAATGGTCAACTCTCTAAAAGCTGCTCTTGATGTTGCAGCTCCACTTAAACAGAAAGTAATCAGGCCAAAACGAGCCTCCCCCTGGTACAATGAAGAACTACGTTCTCACAAACAAAGGGTAAGAAAACTAGAGAGATCCTTACGCCGCTCCCACACAGAAGAATCCCTAAAAGAATGGAAAACTTGCCTTCTGTCTTATAAGCAGGCTCTGCGTAAGGCTCAAACCAGATATTATTCAAATTTAATAGAAGTAAATAAAAATAACTCTAGATTTCTCTTCAGCACTGTAGCCAGGCTGACAAACTGTCACAGCAGTAGAACCCTCAATACCAGTTACTCTAAGCTGCAATGACTTTCTTCTATTCTTTAACAGCAAAATCACAACTATTAGAGATAAACTAAATGCAATTACTCCCACTATCAGTACTGAGCAAGCCCAGACTGCAAAGCTAGTGTCCCATACAAATCCTTCAGTAATACTAGATAGGTTCACTGCTGTTGATCAGGCAGAGATAACTTCAGTCATTATGTCCTCCAAAACATCAACTTGTATTTTAGACCCAATCCCAAGTAGACTCCTCAAAGAAATTCTCCCCCTAATTATAAATCCCATTCTTAATATAATAAATACTTCACTAGAAAGCGGTTATGTCCCTCAATCCTTCAAATATGCAGTGGTTAAACCACTTTTGAAAAAGCCTAATCTAGACCCCGACATACTGGCAAACTATAGACCTATTTATAATCTTCCCTTTGTCTCTAAAATCCTTGAAAGAATTGTGATTAAACAGCTTTGTCGCCACCTGCAGGACAATAATTTATTTGAAGTTTTTCAGTCAGGGTTCCGTGCATACCACAGCACTGAAACTGCACTAGTTAAAGTCACAAATGATCTGTTATTAGCTGCTGATGATGGACAGGTCTCAATCCTGGTTCTGTTGGACCTCAGCGCAGCGTTTGACACCATCGACCACAACATTCTACTGCAGAGGTTAGAATGTGATATAGGTGTCAGTGGAACCGCCCTAAGCTGGTTTAAATCCTATCTATCTGATAGGTACCAGTTTGTTAATGTAAACCAGAGATCTTCCCCATGTTCTAAAGTAACCTACGGTGTGCCGCAGGGTTCAGTACTCGGTCCAGTTCTGTTCACACTTTATATGCTGCCCTTAGGTATGATCATCAGAAAGCATGGCATTAACTTCCACTGCTATGCAGATGACACTCAGCTGTATTTATCAATGAAACCTGATCAGACCCATCAAGTAGACAGACTTAGTGCCTGCGTGAAAGACATAAAAACTTGGATGACTCTTAATTATCTGCTCCTTAACCCTGAAAAAACCGAGGTCATTCTGCTGGGCCCTAAGCACCTGCGAGACTCTTTATCTGACCAGATAGTTTCTCTGGACAATATCACTCTCTACTGTAAGAAACCTTGGGGTCCTATTTGACCAAGATCTCTCGTTCAAAGCTCATATAAATCAAGCCTGTAAAACAGCCTACTTTCATTTGCGTAACATCAGCCAAAATTAGAAAAATCCTGCCCAGAGATGATGCTGAAAAACTCATCCATGCATTTGTCACATCCAGATTAGACTATTGTAACGCTCTGCTTACAGCGTGTCCTAAAAGCTCTATAAGAAGCTTTCAACTGGTTCAAAATGCAGCAGCAAGATTATTAACAGGTACTAGAAAAAGAGATCATATTTCACCAGTGTTAGAGTCTCTTCACTGGCTTCCTGTTGAGTTTAGAATCAAATTTAAAATCCTCCTCCTGACTTATAAAGCTTTAAACAATATGGCCCCATCCTACCTCAAAGATGCAATAGTAGCGTACCATCCAAACAGAGCTCTTCGTTCTCAAAATGCTGGACTATTGTTAGTCCCCAGAGTCTCTAAAAGCACAGTAGGAGGTCGAGCATTTAGCTACCAAGCTCCTGTGTTATGGAACCAGCTCCCTGTTCATGTAAAAGAGGCCGACACAGTCTCTACATTTAAGACCAGGATCAAAACGTTCCTCTTTGAAATAGCTTATGGTCAGGCCAGTTAGGAACAGAAATAAAAACCTACAGTTTTAGCTACGCTGCCCTTGGAGCAATTCTGCTGGGGGAAGTATGGCAGCTTGAACACTATCCTCTGGTTCTTCCTACTTTACCTATCAACAATATTTAATATTACTTCAACTGTAGTCTGTTCATTGCTGTTCACATGTTTCTCTTTCTCTTCACTTCCCCCGGGGAGTGGAGACTGTTTCAGACACTGCGGCGGCTGCTCCAGTGACGACCCCCCCACCCCCATCTGTCTGGACGATCTATGCTCCACCCGCCTGGACAGCTGGATTAGCCACACCTCGTCTGCCTGGACGAACTCCTTCTACTTTAGATGAACTGTTCCTCATCTCCTGCTGGAGGTTCTCTCTACACTGGTGGACTGCTCCTCGTCCGCCTGGAGGAACTCTCTCTACACTGGTGGACTGCTCCTCGTCCTCCTGGAGGAACTCTTTAAAGCCACCTCCCTCTTGAGTGGTTCTGGCTCCACAGTCCAAGTGGATGTCAGTCCTAGTTCAGCTGCAGCCTGTCCGTCCGTGGGAGTAGGATCTCTCCTTCACTGTGGTTTTCCCCGAGGTTTCTACTTTTTCCCATGGGGTTTTTTGTAGTTTTTCCTCGCCGCGAAGGAGGGTCAAAGGACAGGGGCATTCTGGGACAGTTATCTGAACTGCTTTTACCTGTGGCCCATCGAGGCAACTGTTGTTGTGATTTTGGGCATTATAAAAATAAATTGATTTGATTTGATTTGACTAGAGCACACACCTTTGCCCCGTCGTCGCTCAAAAACACAATATTTTACATAATCCTCGCTCAAAATGCCCCAGTGTTAAACATGAACAAAATAAACTGCATACTGTGTACGACGGCAACAGAAACCCTTGTGCGGCTCATTCACGTCCAGATACAAGAAACCCGAGGAAAAAACATTCACCTTTTATATTTTCACGTCGTACAAACTCTAAAAATGTGCATTTCACCAAACCTCTGCTTCAGATTTACACAGTATTCACACACACTGGGCCTCATGAACAAACGTGTGCTTAAGGTCAGGTTACAAGGCTTTCAACATTTACATAAAAAAAAAAAAAAACAAGAGCAGTAAGAAGCTCTGGTCTGCTGTGTTTTATAGCTTATGAAAATGATAACATCTCTGAGTTTTCCAGAGTGAGGCAAACAGGAGCACATTATTTTCACACAGATCAGTAAATAAATCTATGCACTGAAAATGTACAGAGCAGACGACGTCTCAACATCCCTGACTAAAGACATGAGAGTCCACAGTGAGTGAAATGTGAAATGAAATGTTCTCCTGTTCAAGCTCAAAGTACAAGTCAAACGTGAAAGAGATGCACAGTCTGAGGACACAGTCCCCATCAAACGCTTAAGACCAGTTGAATGAATGTCCAAAGTGGATTTTAACAAAGTTCAAGTAGAGCTTCAATAATCAACAAAGGAGTGAGACAAAAAAAAAGAGTTTGATTAAAGGACCTATATTCTGCTTTGTGATAATATTTTTTGCGTTGTACAATATCCAAAACGTAACAGTTACAATAAAAGCCCCCATCTCTTGGCTCGGCCCCCCTCCAGTCTCCAGATTCGACCCCTAGGCCGTGTTCAAACCGCGGCAACAAATCCGCGCCAGTCGTGCCTCGTGTGCCGCCTGTACATTTTGAGGATAGTGGCTTTGGTGGCGCCATCGGAAAAGTCAGCGGCAGCAACCAACACACAGCTGACCTGGTGCCCCACTCCTCCTCTTCTTTCTCCTTTCTCTTCTCCCTCATGTAACTGTCCCTGAGATTCTTCCACCAATAAACAAACGAGTCAAACCACAAACTAGCAGTGTTTCTGTCAGACAGCTAGCATAAAGACGACAAATATTTCACGACTCAAAAGTTGTGATGACTTACCAGACGATCCAATCCCACGGCTGACCTTCAGGCTCTTGATCCTGTCTCTGTCGCCCTCTAGTGTGACATGACAGAGCTCTGAGCCACAGACACCATGAGTTTGTCATCCATTTTTGCCATTGTGTGGTTAGTTTTCCACCTTCTTCCAGATAATGAAATACATAAACGTCAGTTATCTATGTACCTTCAGTTCTATGAGTATGTGCTACGCTCTCTACGGGCTTCGCTAGGGGCTATCACCCAAGGCAGGGCCTCACACCTGAAAGATAAAACAATGCAGCGCTCCAATCACAGGAGTCCCATTCACGGGGCCTATACAGGGCCACTCTCTGTTCATCTCACTCCTTAAACTCAGTAGCAACTAAAGTTCCATAGGTAACTGATATTTCTATGTCGTATGTGCTACGCCCTCTACGGGCTTTGCTAGTGGCATAACCTGGGCAAAGGCTGTAGGGAAAATGTGGCATCATCAAATCAAATCAAATCAATTTATTTTTATAATGCCCAAAATCACAACAACAGTTGCCTCGATGGGCCACAGGTAAAAGCAGTTCAGATAACTGTCCCAGAATGCCCCTGTCCTTTGACCCTCCTTCGCGGCGAGGAAAAACTACAAAAAACCCCATGGGAAAAAGTAGAAACCTCAGGGAGAACCACAGTGAAGGAGAGATCCTACTCCCACGGACGGACAGGCTGCAGATGAACTAGGACTGACATCCACTTGGACTGAACCAGAACCACTCAAGAGGGAGGTGGCTTTAAAGAGTTCCTCCAGGCGGACGAGGAGCAGTCCACCAGTGTAGAGAGAACCTCCAGCAGGAGATGAGGAACAGTTCATCTAAAGTAGAAGGAGTTCGTCCAGGCAGACGAGGTGTGGCTAATCCAGCTGTCCAGGCGGGTGGCGCATAGATCCTCCAGTGTAGAGATCGATCCTCCAGACAGATGGGGGTGGGGGGGGTCGTCACTGGAGCAGCCGCCGCAGTGTCTGAAACAGTCTCCACTCCCCGGGGGAAGTGGAGAGAAAGAGAAACATGTGAACAGCAATGAACAGACTACAGTTGAAGTAATATTAAATATTGTTGATAGATAAAGTAGGAAGAACCAGAGGATAGTGTTCAAGCTGCCATACTTCCCCCAGCAGAGTTGCTCCAAGGGCAGCGTAGCTAAAACTGTAGGTTTTTATTTCTGTTCCTAACTGGCCTGACCATAAGCTATTTCAAAGAGGAACGTTTTGATCCTGGTCTTAAATGTAGAGACTGTGTCGGCCTCTTTTACATGAACAGGGAGCTGGTTCCATAACACAGGAGCTTGGTAGCTAAATGCTCGACCTCCTACTGTGCTTTTAGAGACTCTGGGGACTAACAATAGTCCAGCATTTTGAGAACGAAGAGCTCTGTTTGGATGGTACGCTACTATTGCATCTTTGAGGTAGGATGGGGCCATATTGTTTAAAGCTTTATAAGTCAGGAGGAGGATTTTAAATTTGATTCTAAACTCAACAGGAAGCCAGTGAAGAGACTCCAACACTGGTGAAATATGATCTCTTTTTCTAGTACCTGTTAATAATCTTGCTGCTGCATTTTGAACCAGTTGAAAGCTTCTTATAGAGCTTTTAGGACACGCTGTAAGCAGGGCATTACAATAGTCTATTGTAACGCCCATCATCTCTGGGCAGGATTTTTCTAATTTTGGCTGATGTTACACAGATGAAAGTAGGCTGTGATTGGAGCGCGCCTTTTCTGAAGATTATAATCTTCCCTATTATTTTGTTCACTTCACTTCCTTCCTTCCTGCTTCACTGACCTCACGTCCTGCTCCTCCTCACCAGGCCTTGGGTTGTTTTTTGTTGATGATATTGATCCCCTTCACCTGTTCACGTTATAAGCACAAACTCACCTTCTTTCTCGATGATTCTCACATGGGGCGGCTGCTTTCTTGGTAAGACTTTCTGTTCTGTTATTCACATTTTAATTAGTAGTTATATAAATGTACAAGAATATTTACTACCTTTGTTTTCTTGTGTGTTTTGTTCCAGACTCATGCGGCCCATGTGTGTCTTTAGCTCCTCATCATTGTCATCATTATTGCAAAATAAATGTTAAACTTGCGTATGGATTCTCAGATTCTTGGCATTCTTTTCGATGTCCCGTGGGTGTAGTGCTACTATCCTGAACCTAGTCCTTAACAGCACCTATAGACAGCACCTGTCCACATGGACCGGGGCGCCGACGGGTGAAGACAACATTAAGGTGAGAAAATGTCCCACTAGCGTCCCTCCAGGGCATGTGGACGTTTCCCAGAGTAAAGTGACGAATGTCACAAGGGCCGCCTCTCCCAAGAGCGCCAGCAGCCACCACTGTGAAGCAAGGGAGGAGGATCTGACCCCCCGTCTGTTCAGGTCGGCCACCTCTGAGGTGGTGTCCCACACTTTAGCTGTGAGGCAAAGTGCAGCAGTTCTCTCCTTACTTCTTCCATTTCCAAAAGGTTGATGTGTGTCATTGGTGAGGTCCATGGGCCTCCCACAGAGCAACGTCTGCCTGTTCCACACTGGGTGAAGCTTGGGGCGGGAAAAGCACCTTTGGAGGCCCCTCATGTGGAGGAGACCCAGTTGGACCACTGGGCGGGCCGCAGCCATCATTCTTAGGAGGGCGTGAATCTGGAGAGACTGAACCTGTGGTCCGTCCAGAACAGTACGGCCTTTCTTCAGGAGCACTGACTGGCTCTCGATGGAGAGGGAGGCCTGCTCTTTGAGTCCAGCAGCAGCCCGAGTAAAGCATTTACAGGTACCACCATCACTCAGGACCTCGAGTGGAGCCGACCATCAGAATCTCAACAATAATTAACAGTTATGCCCAAACACAATCCTTAACTGCTATTTAACAAAATGTTTGTTAAATTACAGCCATAAAAAACAGAACTATACTGTGATCACAGAAAACAATGTCACCCTGTTAATTTACGTGTGAGCACAGTATTTGTGGAATTCTGGGATACCTAGCTTACAGCGGAGCACATGTGAAGACTCACCAGCACAATGTCGTCTACGTTCATCCAGCAGCAGATTTCCAAGGTTAGAATCTAATATTAGTGCATTTATCAGAGTGATGTCTTTAACGAACACATGCACACGCTCTTTTATGATAAAAGCCAAAACAGATCACAATATTTTGCTCAGCTTAATGTGTCATGTTCAAATCTGGTTAACAACAATACAGTGAGATAACATACCAAGAGACCCTTATTTTTAGTTATGTCAGTTATTCAAACTGTATGTGCGTGGAATGGACGTGAAGTTTCATGATTAGTCCTGGTTAGATATTTCCTTATTGACCAAACGTCTGCATCAGCTTGAATTGTAAAGCTTGGTTTTCTTTAGTTGGGTTTTAATGCACCTCCTCATGTTTTAACAGAGAGATCACTTCCTCTGCTGCTACGTTTGTGAATCGTGTTTGTGTTGATGACGTCTAAGTTTGGTTTCGCTTTCAGGAATTTAGAAAAGGGGACATAACCGACTTTGTGACTGGGGCTGATACTGTCGAGGTGATTCTAACAGAAAATATACTGCACAGGTCCACGAGCCATCACTAATATCACTCATTTCTATCATTTCTATCATTCTATCTGCCCTCGTGACGTCGTCAGCAGCAGCTCCAGAGGGAGTTACACTCTTTGTGACACTGAGGAGGATTTAGTTTGTCAGATCTGTCTTTATTCAGAACATGAGAGCACTTAGGGTTAGTGAGTGTAGAAGAAAAGAATCTTAACTTAAATGACACTGACCACCAAACCTCACACATTATGTTTTAAATATTACACGACACTCACATAAGGCTCACATTAAAGCTTATACATAAAGTGAGTGTGGACAAGTATTTTCTGTGAGTTGAATCATTTGTTTTTCATTTCAGATTATACTCTGGTTGCTGTAAATTATCTTAAAATGATGGACATTAAGAAATTAGTCTAACCCTCTGTAAGTAAAGACATACTGTACTGTTATTAACCACTGTGGCCTAAAATGATCAAAACTTTTTTTTTTTCTCTTTTGTTATGTGTTTCAGAATATCCTCTAAAATGAGCAGAAAGAAATAAAGCCTCTGTAATTATTATCTTGTATTACCTTGTTTAACTGATTATCTTTATGTTGTAATTACACCTGTTTGTATATTATTTCTGTCAGAAAATGATCTGCTGGGACTCTGTAAACAGGAGGTTAAAGACTGACTGTAAGTTTAAAGATTTTATATCTAACTGTTAAGTGTTCACGTTTCATCACAGCCTTCTGTCCTTATTTACAATGTCCAACATAAATCATTACTAACCCCAATAAAAATAATCAGTACATTGATATTCAGTACGGTGTATAATTTCACAATCTGTATCTCCTGGTGTCATTTCAGATGCCGTGAGAAAATAAGGACAGGCTGGATGTTCAGGAGGAAATGAGGAGCTGAAGAGGAACCAGACCCTCTAACCTCAGAGGAAGATAAAGGTCACACACACCGCTCTGTGTGAGACAGAAACACAAACTGTAAGTACAATTGTGTTGTGTTTTGTTTAATTTAGTTTTAGCTACACTCAGTCTCAATAAATCTGGATGTTTTACATTTACTTTAGTTTATCAGAATCAGAATCACTTTTATTTATCCCCAAGGGGAACTTCTTTTTGTTACATGTGCACCGACCAGTAGAGACAGTAAAGTATTATAAACAAAATAAGATATTTATAAAATAAAAATAAAATACAATAGCTCTACAATGATCAACCCCATTTAACTTAACTTATAAAGTGTCTTTATTAATCAACTAAACCCCAATATGAACAATTTACAATACTATCCCTTGTCTATTTACATATTCACATGATCATGTACAGTTTATAAGTGGACTTAACATTGCACAGTGGGCTTAACATTGGACAAGAGGATTGTTACAGCACAGAGTTCAGTGTTTGAATGGATACCTGTGTTGCTAAATGAGCTCTTGACCAGCACTTTGTGGAGCGGGTGGGGGGGAAAGTCCAGAGCTGCTGGTGAGTATATAAGGTGGAAAACACTTCCAAAAACTTCCAAAAACACTTCCAAACACACTTGCAGCCTAACAGACCACAGGAATCATGGGTAAGTTTTTAAGATTTTTGATTTATTTGGCATTTTATTGAATTCTTATTAAATTAAATCTAAATGTAAACATGTGTTTCCTGTGGTCTAATGTGAGTTCTGTGTTTTGCTCAAGGACACAAAGGCAGAACGCACCAGAGAAAATCCAGCAACAGAAGACCGAACTCAAACTCACTGCATCGGCATCAGAAAAGGCTTTATAAAGATTTTAGTTTTGGACTGATTTTCTTTTCTTTCTCAAACGACTCGATCACTTGAATCTGAATCATTATCGTGACAATCACACAACGAGTTTGGGATTTCTTTTCAGTTCAAGAAGAAATGTTCTCGTCTTGTCTGTCAGTTCCATAAAGATTCAGGCAAATTAATCCAACGGCTGAAAGAAACCATGAATCTGTTGAATGAGATGCACCTGCAGCGCCTCCCACAGGACAGAACTGACCACTGCACAGACCTGGACTTTGTGGTCAGTTTGTTTTAAAGAACCATAAATAAGATTGTGATTATGATGAAGACTGGACCCACACGTCTGATGACTCGTCCGGCGTCTTCACACGTGCTCCAGGTCCTCGCTGGACTTTCAGGGACCCATGACCCAGGACCCCGGAGCAGGACCCAGGACCTCGAAGCAGGACCCAGGACCCCGGAGCAGGACCCAGGACCCCAGAGCAGGACCCAGGACCCCGGAGCAGGACCCAGGACTTCGAAGCAGGACCCAGGACCCCGGAGCAGGACCCAGGACCCCAGAGCAGGACCCAGGACCCGGAGCAGGACCCAGGAGTAGGACTCGAGCGCTGGACTCGGGCAAAGACTGGAGCACATGCTGTTTTTCTGTGACTGATGGAACATGATGCAGACTTTGAGACACGGTGAAGACCCCACACTGGAGCCTTCACTGTTTGGATTTAAGTTCATCTGGACCTGCTGTTTCTTCATGTCTCCTGTTCAGAGGTGAGACCACACACTTTGGACACATAGACACAGACATGAGAGCTCTGCTGTTTAAGTTGGTGGTTTGATTCCTGAGTGGGTGACCCTGCAGACCCTGAGGCTGCGCGCCCCTCACTCAGGCGTCCTGCGTCTCTCCTTCCTCTGTATCCCTCTAAGTCAATGATTCTCAAACTGTGGTCCGCGAGAAAATAGCAAAATAATTTGTTGTTCATTTTCTACCGCTTATTCCCGTTAGGGGTCGCGGGTGACTGGAGCCTGTCCCAGTGGCTTTGGGCGTTAGGCGGGGTACACCCTGGACAGTGGCCAACTCATCACAGCAAACACAGAGACAAGGACAGACAACCATTGACTCTCACATTCATTCACTAGGGACAATTTAGAGTTCTCAATTAACCTACACAGTCATGTCTTTGGACGGTGGGAGGAGCCGGAGAGAACCCAGAGAGAACCCACGGTAACACGGGGAGGACATGCAGACTCCACCCAGAGAGATCGTGTGATGTTGGGGTGGTCCGGGATTCAAACCCACGATCTCCTTATTGAGAGGCAGAAGCTCTAGCCGCTCTGCCACCGTGCACCCCTCACAAAATAATATTTAATTTTTTTTCATTGTTCCTTAAATGAATACTTCTCGTCAGTTCAGTTCTTAATGAATCTGTTTCTCTACAACACGACACAAGAGGGATACTCTACTCTTAAAGTCACGGCACAGCGATAGTGCAGCTCTTACTTTCCCCAAAGTGATCGTCCAGTTTCTGGTTTGCATTTGACTGTGAAAACCATGAGTCAAAAAAAAGCTGCTGTCACTCGTGTTTGACCCCGCCCTGTGCGTTACCATGGAGCTGTGTGGTCCTTGGTTTGAAAAGGTTTGAGAAACACAGCTCTGAGTGGACGGACACAGATTTATATCTAAAATACACTTGTGTCTCCCATGTTTTGTTTTGTACAATGTGTAAAATAATGTGTGAAATAATTAATAAACAAACAATTGCAGAAGAATTAAAATTCTATAATATGTCAAAAAGTTGACTTTAAAGTTTTGTGAATGACATTAAAATTCAGCTTGTAGCAATGAACGTAATGATTTCTACAAAATAATAATTCAGTTAAACTGAGCTCAGGTCTGCACATGCGTACTGTCCTCCTACGTAGAATCAGTGATCACGCGATAGTACATAGTATATGGAAGCAGACCGTCCGCTGACTCTTCTCACCGCTAACCACTGTAAGAATCCACAATAATCTTTGTTTCTTTTCGTTTGGCATTTTATGGCCCAATTATGAGACTCTGATTTTTGTCTTTTAAGATGTGTTTTAAGTTAGCTCGTAATGGTACGCCCATAGACCGTACACATCAGCGTTAGCCTGCTAGCCGCCGCGTTCCAAATAGGAAGCAGCTCTGGAGGCTCCTGGCTCCATCAAGCCGAGCTCCATTCACTTTCTTTTGGGACACTGGTGCGCTTTACTCTCTGTTTTGGTCAAGGTTTTCTTATGATAAACAAAGCCTCCATTTGAATCTTGGGCAGAAGTCGCCTGCAATCATAATGTATGATTAAAGGTGCACTATGGAACTTTTGTGTGGAGGGCCTGCCATTAGCCTATTGCATGATCATAAAATGTATCATTGTAACATTTGAATTTGTTGATCTAAAACAGCCCAAATCCCAGGAAATTACATCCATTTTGTTTCAGCTTTCAAACTTACCTGCCATAAGTTAAATTCAGAATTCTATCCAGGGATGCTTCATTAATGGATGAAGGCAAACAAAACCCAATACAGGCTGTGTTACTGCACTGCTCTGATCTCAGGTTTTGAACGAGTGACACTGATGTGGCCCCAGAGCGTCTGATGTCGCTCACATGGTCCAGGGCTCTGTTTGTGTGTTTGCTCAGACACAGGAAACATTAGAGGGAACATTGGAAGCTTGTGTGGGTATAAGAGGCTCAGGCCCATCATGTGCTGACACCTAAAGCTTGTGTTTAAACATGTTTATCTCTCATTCAAACTGAACTAAAGTAATGCTTTGTTAACAACAGAAACATAAAGCAGCCACAACACGGGGCACCAAAATGGACCAGGAACAGAGTAAGTCTAAAAGGCAAACAAATGTTTATGTCCACACATTCAAAAAGTAATAATTGAACTGTTTGTGTTTTTACAGATGGAGGAGCGGCAGGACAACGGCCCAGGTGTGAATCTAAAACACTTCTATGAAAAAGATCATGAATGCCGTGAAGGGCAGAGATGGAGAGGGTGAGGAGGCTGATGGTTCTGCTGCTGAAGAGGCTCGAGGAGAGCTGAAGGAGGAGAGAAAGTGTATTTATGTCCAGGAGCCAGCCACAAACACACATCAAACGAGAGCAGGAGGATTTCCGTAGAATTCTATGTTGGTCGCTTTGGTCTTTATCCAAAGTCAACGACGAAACTTCAGTAAATCTGGACTGGAACAGTAGAAGGAAGTGTTCCTCATCAATATGTCTAATGTTTGAAAAATGAAAAACACTACACTCAAGAATTCTGATTAATTATCATCCCCATTATGTCAGGATCATTTGGAGCAAATTTCATAATCCTGTCACAAAGTATGTCAATGGTCTGGTCATCTGAGTTCAACAGAATTATTGCCTAAAACAGATAGAAACCAGTGCATCTTTCACTAAGTAATACAAAATTATGCCCCAAAATTAAAAAAAATTGAACTGAAATAGAATCAGGCGACTGAACATGTCTCATGATTAGACTCATGTTGATGAAATTATATTTAAAAAGTATAAATAATTGGAACGAAATATTATAATTTGCCACAAATATTCCAAAGTTTATTGATAAAGGAACATGTCATTTTCACTAGATCAGATTTGACCTCCATTTTAAACCCCCCAAATAATAAGAATACATTAAAAAAAGATACAAAACAAAAACTTCACTCAGATAATGTTTAGTTTATCAACATCAACTGTGCCAAGTTTGAAGCAAATCCATGAAGATTAAATTGAATTATTTTCCTGAAATAATCAGCTTTTCCATTGAATGTTCTCGTGTCAGTTTCATGCAGCTGAACCAGTCAGACCTCTGCTCAGACAATGTTTAAATCCAGGATAAAAACTGTTCTGTTTTAAAACACAAACGATTCATTTTAATTTTACAGACATCCCGAGGTAAAACTAAACCAGTCTGAAAAGGGCTTTGATGATGGAAACACAAATATGACCTTGTCCTTCTCTGCTGCACAGGTCCATCTGGATTCCACTCTGGGCCTTAATGGTGGGTGTTGTAGTACAGCGGCTCCTGGAGAACCTGTCGCCTGAATGGAGGAGGTCCCCAGCAGGGATGAGCCTTCAGTCACTGCTTCACGGATGGAACACTTGGGCTGAAACGTCTTTGAGGAACGCTGTGATGGAGGCGTCCAGCCCGGTGCTCCCCGCTCCACTCCAGCCCCCCATGGCTGATGCTGTGGTGTGGGCTGTTGTGCTCACGACTGACTTGATTCTTAGGGGTGCACGGTGGCAGAGCGGCTAGAGCTTCTGCCTCTCAACAAGGAGATCGGGGTTCGAATCCCAGACCACCCCAACATCGTGGTCTTGAATTCCGAACCACCCTAACATCACACGATCTCTCTGGGTGGAGTCTGCATGTCCTCCCCGTGTTACCGTGGGTTCTCTCCGGGTTCACTGGCTCCTCCCACCGTCCAAAGACATGACTGTGTAGGTTAATTGACAACTCTAAATTGTCCCTAGTGAATGAATGTGAGAGTGAATGGTTGTCTGTCAATGTCTCTGTCTCTCTGTGTCAGCCCTGCGACGAGTTGGCCACTGTCCAGGGTGTACCCCGCCTAAGGCCCAAAGTCACTGGGACAGGCTCCAGTCACCCGCGACCCCTAACGGGAATAAGCGGTAGAAAATGAATGAATGAATGAATGAAGGACACAAATAGACATTGTCTTCATAAACTTAAAAACTATTCAATTAATTTTCAGAGCAACTAAACTCTCCTCCAGACAAGCTTTTTCAGAACTGCACTCCATGAAGACAAACAGAATAATCAAACGTATCAACCAAAAGCAAGAACTACATTAATAGTGACGTGTGTTTCATAGACAAACTATGGAACGGTTTGAGGGAAAAACTAAGTCTGTTCAAACCGGGTAGTTAAAGAAATGTTTAAAAGTGATGAAAAAGTAACTGGAGGAGAGTGTGACGGTGCTTTTGTAATCACAGTTATAAGTTCTGTATTCTTATTCTGACTTGCTAAGGTTAACTTCAACTTTAACATCTCTTTTGTTCGCTCCCAGTCCCAGTCACAAAGATAGATAATGGGCATCTAATCCTTTTATGACGTCCTTTCACTCTGAAGTCTGGCTTTAACTGGAAACACCACTGATAGCTGTTGTTTTTCATAAATATTGATGTCACATATGTCCTTGCTCTTGTTTCACGATGATGTTTCATGTTGTCTCCTCATGATGTGATAACTGTGTCTTGTGTATAAAAAGCATGTGTTCTGATTGTTATGGACCTCCGTCGACCAGCAGAGGTCACTGTGTCAGGGAAAGGCCACTATTCACTTTGGTACCAGTGAATAAATCAACTCATTGATCAGACTCTCTCTGCATTTGTTTAACTTGTTTTAGAAATCCACAACAGCAATTCTCCCGTAACACCTTCAGCTGAGCGCGTGAGGATGAGTGAAGGTTCAGAGGATACACGGGCGTCTCTTTTGTTCTAAGGTTGTTTGTGGTGAATTATGGGACAAAATCCCATGTCCCAATATGTTTTATTAAGATTTGAATAGTCACTTGAAGGTTACGGGTTATTTTGTCTGAGATAATTGGGACCATTGTGTGTACTGCCTACTATTCTGATGTCAAGACAAACCCTGGTCTTCACAGTCGGCTGCTCCTGTGCAGCCGCTGAGGTGGGTCCTGTGACTTGAATGACTTTTACAAACAAGGACGCTGGACCCGGACACTTTGGTTGCACATTTCATTTCGTCATGGAGCGTGGAAAGCAAACTAGACGGATATGGACACAGAGGACAGGACAATGGTGAGAAGTGCACGGAAGAACTTAAACCAGATAAAAGCGGTCGACAAAAATGACGGCCACCCAGAACCAGCCTGTGCCCCTGCTCTGTCCCAGGTGAGTTCCCTTTCACCCTTCTGTTCACGCACGCCCCGCCCACGTGACCCCTCCCCCTCCTCTCGGGAAGCAGCCACACCCCATTCACAAAGTGCCTCAACCACAACCCGTCTCCTTTAATATTCAGGGCTGCAAACTCCAGGAAGATGAAAAAGGTGAGTTTACCACGGCACCTCTCGACCCGATCACGACTAAACACCAGCGGTGCTGCAAGTTTAATGGCTGTTAATATCAATTTAATAATTATACAAACCAATGAATCCTTTGTAAACCACACACCGGCCCCTGAATATACATCCACAACACAGGCGTGTGAGCGTAAGACAAAAAGTATGCAATGTTTTAGTGCTTTATGAGTTTGGCCCTGAATAAACCCACTGAGCTGAAGAGGAACCAGACCCTCTGACCTCAGACCTCACCGCTCTGTGTGAGACAGAAACACAAACTGTAAGTACAATTGTGTTGTGTTTTGTTTTAATTTAGTTTTGGCTACACTCAGTCTCAATAAATCTGTATGTTTTACATTTACTTTAGTTTATCGATGCCAGACCAAGGTTTTGAGTTATAATTACAAATGCCCTTTAAGTTCTTAATTAGATTTAGATTTTTTTATTTGAATAAACATTATCTACATTGAAACACAAACTAATTCTTTCTTCTTTTCCTTGACTTTTGGAATGTAATGTAGGATCTGATCCAACTCTATTGAGGTTTATGTCTTATTTCATGTTATATTTACAAATCACACTCGTAATAGTTGCTATAAATGTGTTTTAAGAGGCGAGCTGTTGCGTTTGTACATTTTCCTTAGAAATAAGTGTCTCAGTATTATATCTGTAACATAATTAAGCTCCTAACTAATGTAATAAACAGATACGCAGCAAATACGCTGCACCTCCGGGGCAGATAACCCGCTTCGGACGGTGGATCCGCGAGGTGTGCAACGAACGTCCAAGTGAACTCCACTGCGGATCCGTTCAGCGGGTTTTCTTATTTCTATGACTTGAGGGGTTTAAATTGTGTTAAATTGAAGTGTGGTCACTGATTTAGTGAAAATTATGTTTCTTTAGTCACAAACTTTTAACTGTTTGTGGCAAATTATAATATTTTATTCCAACTATTTAAACTTTTTGTACAATGTCATGTCATTTTCAGACGTTATGACGTGAAATTGTGGGATAAGGTCAGTGTAACATGAATTTAAAATAAAAGTGTGATTGTGAGGCATGTTCAGTCGCCCACTTCTATTTCATTCATTCATTCATTCATTTTCTACCACTTGTTCCCGTTAGGGGTCGCGGGTGACTGGAGCCTGTCCCAGTGACTTTGGGCCTTAGGCGGGGTACACCCTGGACAGTGGCCAACTCGTCGCAGCAAACACAGAGAGACAGACAAGGACAGACAACCATTCACTCTCACATTCATACACTCGGGACAATTTAGAGTTATCCATTAACCTGAACACAGTCATGTGTTTGGACGGTGGGAGGAGCTGAACCCGGAGAGAACCCACGGTAACACGAGGAGGACATGCAGACTCCACCCAGAGAGAGCGTGTGATGTTGGGTTGGTCTGGGATTCGAACCCATGATCTCCTTGCTGGGAGGCAGAAGCTCTAGCCGCTCTGCCACCGTGCAGCCCTTCTATTCACTTCTATTTCAGTTCAATTTCTTTTATTCATTGAGACACAGTGATACACTGCTGCTGTTCATGTAAAAGTCCCCCTGGGTTCAGCTCTACTGGGGGTAAAGGAAGAAAACATTAAGTGGTTTAAAAATTAAAGTAAATGTGGGACAGCAACAAAACAAATGACAAAGAACCAATATTTACAGGTCAGACCAAACGTCTGTAACAAACTCTCAAATCTACACAACACACAGACCCGACTGAAAGGCCCAAAGGTGAACCAGACACTGAGTCTGAGCCGCCCCGACCAGCAGGGGGCGCTCTAGAGGGCGGAGCGCAGGCAGGTGCAGACAGGACTGGCAGGACGGGGGGAGTCTGTCCCTGCGGGAGGGCCCATGGTCCGGACCATTGCAAGGACCACCTGTGGGGGCGCTGTTCACTGCTCTGTCCGTGGTCTTTGTGCCTTCCTTCTACAGCTCGGGTCCATGGTGTGATTTTCATGGTTGTTGCTAATTTCAAATCAGTTCCTTGATTATCTCATTTATATAATTTAATTTGTATTTTATGATCATGCCTATACAGAATAAACACAAACATTTAACCATGATTTGTTTATTTTATTTATGTCCATGTATATATGTAATCTTATATATATATCATTTTAATTTGGAACATATTTGTTGATACTCTTCAGTTCTGCTGTAATAAGTGTTTAGCAAATGGTGAATGTGGATAAAGAGCCTTCATGCTGGAGGTGGTAGGTTCGATGGTGATTTCAGTTGTTGTTTTTCTTTTTTTAATTCAAAATGATCAGAGTTTGTATTTCCCCTGATTCTGTCAATATTTAACTGTTCAAACGATTCTGAGGACAAATCCTGAAACAAAAGCAGAGCCAGAGGACAGACCAGGGCAGGCGATTATCTTTGAGCTGCAACACGGGACTTAAACCCGACCGACGCAGTGAGCGGCGTCTCATTTCTGAAACAAACGTGGAAAGACAAATCCTGTGGTCGTGGAAAAGATGCCAGTTCAAGAAAATAAAAAATCATCCACATCAAACAGAGAAAACAACCACTGAGAAACTGATAAAACGGTCAAGTTTACAATGTCACTTCCTGTTGAACACGAGCACAAATATGAAAAAGGTCATCACACAGCTGTCACCATAGCAACCAGACTGTAAACAAGGGCCACATCCACATAAATGACACAATAGTTATGATTTGACAAACAATAATACATGATAACACTTTTTGTTGAATGAATGTCTAAATTGTCAGAAACATGTGTCAGTCGTCTGTAAATTGTCTCTGTATTTTCAATGGTGCGTCGCGTTTTGATGACATCACAGAGGGATTCTTGTTCAGAACTGAGCTCTACTTCAGGTAATTTTAACTTTAATTTTTCTAAATTTATTCATAAACTACAACTTCTCAGCTGTAAAACTTTATATTTAATTTATACTCTATAGATAATTACCACAGGTGCCCTCACAAGCCACGATTAGAGAATTTAGAGAACCTTCATATGGACTTTGTTTGCTCTGGACCGCCTCAAGACCGGACTGTGGACTTTGGGGCGCCTCAAGACCGGACTGTGGACTCTGGGGCGCCTCAAGACCGGACTGTGGACTCTGGAGCGCCTCGAGACCGGACTGTGGACTCTGGAGCGCCTTGAGACCGGACTGTGGACTCTGGAGCGCCTTGAGACCGGACTGAGGACTCTGGAGCGCCTTGAGACCGGACTGAGGACTCTGGACCGCCTTGAGACCGGACTGTGGACTCTGGACCGCCTTGAGACCGGACTGTGGACTCTGGACTGCCCTTGAGACCGGACTGTGGACTCTGGACTGCCCTTGAGACCGGACTGTGGACTCTGGACTGCCCTTGAGACCGGACTGTGGACTCTGGACCGCCTTGAGACCGGACTGAGGACTCTGGACCGCCTTGAGACCGGACTGAGGACTCTGGACCGCCTTGAGACCGGACTGAGGACTCTGGACCGCCTTGAGACCGGACTGAGGACTCTGGACCGCCTTGAGACCGGACTGTGGACTCTGGACCGCCTTGAGACCGGACTGTGGACTCTGGACCGCCTTGAGACCGGACTGTGGACTCTGGACTGCCCTTGAGACCGGACTGTGGACTCTGGACTGCCCTTGAGACCGGACTGTGGACTCTGGACCACCTCAAGACCGGACTGTGGACTCTGGACCACCTCAAGACCGGACTGTGGACTCTGGACCACCTCAAGACCGGACTGTGGACTCTGGACCACCTCAAGACCGGACTGTGGACTCTGGACCACCTCAAGACCGGACTGTGGACTCTGGACCACCTCAAGACCGGACTGTGGACTCTGGGGCGCCTCAAGACCGGACTGTGGACTCTGGGGCGCCTCAAGACCGGACTGTGGACTCTGGGGCGCCTCAGGACCGGACTGTGGACTCTGGGGCGCCTAAAGACCGGAGTGTGGACTCTGGTCCGCCTCCAGACCGGACTGTGGACTCTGGACCGCCTCAAGACCGGACTGTGGACTCTGGACCGCCTCAAGACCGGACTGTGGACTCTGGAGCGCTTCAGGACCGGACTGTGGACTCTGGACTGCCTCGAGACCGGACTGTGGACTCTGGACCGCCTCAAGATCGGACTGTGGACTCTGGACCGCCTCAAGATCGGATCTGTAGACTCTGGGGCGCCTCAAGATCGGACTGTGAACTCTGGGCGCCTCAGGGCAGACTGTGGACTCTGGGGCGCCTCAGGACCGGACTGTGGACTCTGGGGCGCCTCAGGACCGGACTGTGGACTCTGGGCGCCTCAGGACCGGACTGTAGACTCTGGAGTGCCTCAGAGACCGGACTGTAGACTCTGGACCGCCTCAAGATCGGATTGTAGACTCTGGACCGCCTCAAGATCGGACTGTAGACTCTGGAACCGCCTCAAGATCGGACTGTGGACGCCTCAAGACCGGACTGTCGCCGCTGGGGCGCCTCACGACCGGACTGTGGACTCTGGGCGCCTCAAGACCGGACTGTGGACTCTGGACCGCCTCAAGACCGGACTGTGGACTCTGGACCGCCTCAAGACCGGACTGTGGACTCTGGAGCGCTTCAGGACCGGACTGTGGACTCTGGACTGCCTCGAGACCGGACTGTGGACTCTGGACCGCCTCAAGATCGGACTGTGGACTCTGGACCGCCTCAAGATCGGACTGTGGACTCTGGTGCTCCTCAAGATCGGACTGTGGACTCTGGGCGCCTCAGACCGGAACTGTGGACTCTGGGGCGCCTCAGAGACCGGACTGTGGACTCTGGGGCGCCTCAGGACCGGACTGTGGACTCTGGGGCGCCTCAGGACCGGACTGTGGACTCTGGAGTGCCTCAGGACCGGACTGTGGACTCTGGACCGCCTCAAGATCGGACTGTGGACTCTGGACCGCCTCAAGATCGGACTGTGGACTCTGGACCGCCTCAAGATCGGACTGTGGACGCCTCAAGACCGGACTGTGGACTCTGGGGCGCCTCAGGACCGGACTGTGGACTCTGGGGCGCCTCAGGACCGGACTGTGGACTCTGGGGCGCCTCAGGACCGGACTGTGGACTCTGGGGCGCCTCAGGACCGGACTGTGGACTCTGGAGCGCCTCAGGACCGGACTGTGGACTCTGGGGCGGCTCAGGACCGGACTGTGGACTCTGGGGCGGCTCAAGACCGGACTGTGGACTCTGGACCGCCTCAAGATCGGACTGTGGACTCTGGACCGCCTCAAGATCGGACTGTGGACTCTGGGGACGCCTCAAGACCGGACTGTGGACTCTGGACCGCCTCAAGATCGGACTGTGGACTCTGGGGACGCCTCAAGACCGGACTGTGGACTCTGGACCGCCTCAAGATCGGACTGTGGACTTTGGACCGCCTCAAGATCGGACTGTGGACTCTGGACCGCCTCAAGACCGGAATGTCGACACTGGGACGCCACAAGACCGGACTGTGGACTCTGGAGCGCCTCAGGACCGGACTGTGGACTCTGGAGCGCCTCAGGACCGGACTGTGGACTCTGGAGCGCCTCAGGACCAGACTGTGGACTCTGGAGCGCCTCGAGACCGGACTGTGGACTCTGGACTGCCTCGAGACCGGACTGTGGACTCTGGACCGCCTCAAGATCGGACTGTGGACTCTGGACCGCCTCAAGACCGGACTGTGGACTCTGGAAGCGCCTCAGGACCGGACTGTGACTCTGAACCGCCTCAAGATCGGACTGTAGACTCTGGACCGCCTCAAGATCGGACTGTAGACTCTGGAACCGCCTCAAGATCGGACTGTAGGACTCTGAACCGCCTCAAGACCGGACTGTGGACTCTGGACCGCCTCAAGATCGGACTGTGGACTCTGGACCGCCTCAAGATCGGACTGTGGACTCTGGACCGCCTCAAGATCGGACTGTGGACTCTGGACCGCCTCAAGATCGGACTGTGGACTCTGGACCGCCTCAAGATCGGACTGTGGACTCTGGGGCGCCTCAAGACCGGACTGTGGACTCTGGGGCGCCTCAGGACCGGACTGTGGACTCTGGGGCGCCTCAAGACCGGACTGTGGACTCTGGAGCGCCTCAAGATCGGACTGTGGACTCTGGGGACGCCTCAAGACCGGACTGTGGACTCTGGACTGCCTCGAGACCGGACTGTGGACTCTGGGGACGCCTCAAGACCGGACTGTGGACTCTGGAGCGCCTCAGGACCGGACTGTGGACTCTGGACCGCCTCAAGATCGGACTGTGGACTCTGGGGCGCCTCAGGACCGGACTGTGGACTCTGGAGCGCCTCAGGACCGGACTGTGGACTCTGGGGCGGCTCAGGACCGGACTGTGGACTCTGGGGCGCCTCAGGACCGGACTGTGGACTCTGGACCGCCTCAAGACCGGACTGTGGACTCTGGGGACGCCTCAAGACCGGACTGTGGACTCTGGACCGCCTCAAGACCGGACTGTGGACTCTGGGGCGCCTCAAGACCGGACTGTGGACTCTGGGGCGCCTCAAGACCGGACTGTGGACTCTTGTGTGTATTATTTAGGAAAGTGAGTGACATGTGACTGCAGGAAAGACTTAAAGGAAAAATATTTTGCATTTTATATCATTATTAGCCTTTTATCGCGCTCGGGTGCTTTACATTTGGCGCCTCATGTTTTAAAACTTCAAAAACTCTGCATCTCTGCTGTCTCCTGTGGCACTTACTGAGTTTAGGCGCCATCTACTGGCTGCATAGGGCTTATGCGAGATAAACATGTTACTGTGGACTGTGGACTCTTCTGTGGCTTCTTTTCTGTTCTTTGTTTTTGGACAGTCCGTGTGCTACAATCGTTTGCCTCGTTTACTGGTTTAATTACTCCTTGTTTAATTCTGGTTCAGACCTGGTTTGATACCGACTTAGTCTTGGTTCAGATCCGGTTCTTCTCCTGTCGTTTACTCACATAAATGTAAGACAAAATGTGTATCAAGTTTTTCATCCTGTGAATGTTTTCATGTGGAAATAAGGCATTTTATGTGAAAAAACAACCACATATTTGGGACATTTCAATCTGAAAAATGGACAGAACCAGGTTTAAATGTCTTTGTTTTCTGTAACTAATGTGTACAAAACAAACAGAGAAGATTATGGATTTCTTATTTAGTTTTCTAACTAAATCTGACTGAAAATTGCCATAAAAATTCAAATTTTGCCTCATTTTAAGACTGAAAACTTTAATAAATCAGGCTCAGAGTTAGACAAACAGATCCTTGTGTCAGAATCGTACAGTTTGATGTAGGAGCCACTTTAAGGCTGAACTTTGTGGAAAAATGTCCCAGAAAAATCTATAAACACAAGACGATTAAATGAAATAATTAAACTTTCTTCAACTGAAACTGGACAAAAGCAAGAAAACCTGAAAACAAACGCACACAGTATTGAAAACGCCACACACAGTTTCCTCTAATCCAGTTTATTCCTCGCTGAAAATGGAACACGATAAAATTAAGGAGAAAAAATTAGGACAGAATCTTTTACACGTTAAACTAAAGAAGCCACTCTACGCTAAAGTGTAAGTAACTCAAACATCATGAGGTTAAATAATTTGTCTTTAAAAAGGTACAGAAACTTCATCCGTTGCATCACGCGCTCCAAAAAAAAAAACAAAAAAAAAACCCAACAGCTTTTCCTTTTTCCTCGTGCCTTTTCCGCAAAAAACTCCCCAAACCAAAAGGAGCCGTTCCGTTCGCATAGTTTGAGTCCCAAAAAAAGCGGCGGCCTTTTCGTGGCCGAGTCCCGTACCGCCGTTTTTTTGTTTTTGGAAAAAGACGATCAGGAAGATTTTATCCAAGAGGTCCAGGATTTTAATGCAACAAAACATCATTATTATTATTATTCTTATTATTATTACAAACAATGACAGAAACCACTTGTTGTCAAACGATCGGGTAAATCGTGGAAGCAGACAATCGTGAGAAGATTGAATTGTGGATAAAAAGGCGCCCCGTGCAGCTTTCCCGCTCGTTTCCATGGAGATGTTAACGCTTTGCCCGGAATGTGGAACGTATTCGATATTTGACGGAAAGAAGAATAAATTTGGGGCTAAATGTCAGGTTTTTTTTGCACTTTTTAAATGTTTTTTGATAAGATTTAACTATTTTTATTTATTATCGACATTGATTAACTTAAAAAAAGTGTTTTATTGTGCTATTTATATGTTTTTTAGCAATTTTGCTCAGTTTTTGTGCAATAAGTACGTTCAATATCATTATTTATTGTGATGTTTTCTCTTCAAAATGACACTCATAAGAACAAAAAAAGAAACAAAAAAATCGTAATATTTTTAGAAGCAAAATCTATACCTGAACACTTTTATTTCGGTTTGTCACATTTACTTGCCTTTAATCCGTCCGTTTGATTTCATAAAGTTAGTCACAAATGAAATAAATGTGATTTAAAATGAGAGTAATTTAAGTATTTCACGGTTTGGTGACAAACATGACATTTTTTCTTACAACATTACAATTTCATATCGTCATCATGAACTGCATTCCATTCTTTCGGAAAATGTATTTGTGATTTAGATTGCTAATAGGATTTTTACTCAATTTGAACCAAATGAAGCTGAAGTGAAGCTGGTTAAGGAGAATATTTACAAAAAACACTTATAATAATATATTCTATATAATATTCTGTGTCATCTTGATATATTCTCACTTTTTCTGACTTGTAAAATGTGTCCGTTTAATCCATATGATGTTTGTGTGTGTATAATGTGTGCCGTTAGCATGCTAATGTTTGTTAGCTTTAGGTCCATGACGCTCTCGGCTCAGAGGGGAAAAGTGCTTCTAAACTGGTGAATATTTAGGAAAGTGAGCGACACGTGACTGAAGGAAAGACTTAAAGGACAAGTATTATGTATTTTTATATCATTATTATTAGCCTTTTATCGCGCTCGAGTGCTTTACATTTGGCGCCTCATGTTTTAAAACTTCAAAAACTCTGCTGTTTCCTATGGCACTTACTGAGTTTAGGCGCCATCTACTGGCTGCACAGGGCTTACGCGAGATAAAAATGTTATTGCGGCACGTTTGTGAAGAAATGTGAGTTAGCCTAGCACTAGCAGCGATGGTGTTTAGAAGCAGAAACGCTCAGGACGAGTCTGCGGTGATTGAAGGACTTAAAACGGCAGAAGATTCTCAGAAAAGTGACGTCAAATATCGGAAAAACTTGAAACATCGAGGGAGTTCAGCAGGAAGTGTTTTCGACGGTCGGAGGGAGAGCATGTTCTAACCAGGATTCATCAAACCAGCGTGAACGAAGCTAAATGTGACTCCAGGTGTGTTTTTTGTGACAGAACATGGTTAGAACTGGATTAAAAGCTCAAAAAAGTACATTTTGTGTAACATTTGTCTTTTAAAGCAAAGCAGTTCTGTTTTTCACGTTTCAAAACAGTGAAACCCCGGTACAGCACCTTTAATGCCAAAGTGTGAAACATTTCAGGCAAAGCAATAACATCTCCATGGAGACGAGCAGGTGGTCAGAAAAGCTGCACAGTGCACCTTTAAAATCCACCGATAAACATCTGAAACTAAATGATTTAAAAAGAAAATGGAGGTCTTTGAGATCTGATGAATCTAAAACAAAACACTTTGATTTGTTTCATGGAAGTAAAAAAAAGTCACTGAAGTTAAATGAATGTTGGTCTATAATTCACAACAAAAACTTAATAGAAGTTAAATTTTAAAGGTAAAAGGTTATTTTTGCAGTAAACGAACCAGACATCGACTGAAGACGATTAGAACCCGTCGCATCACGACCAGTTCAGTCTTTTATATCAATATTATTTAATTTAGACCTGGTCCAGTCCTGGTTCAGACCTGGTCCAGACCTGGTCCAGACCTGGTCCAGTCCCGGTCCAGTCCCGGTCCAGTCCTGGTTTAAATCCCGGTCCAGTCCTGTTCCAGACTTGTTCCAGTCCTGGTCCAGGTCCAGTCCTGGTCCAGATCAGTCCTGGTCCAGATCAGTCCTGGTCCAGTCCTGGTCCAGACTTGTTCCAGTCCTGGTCCAGGTCCAGTCCTGGTCCAGGTCCAGTCCTGGTCCAGGTCCAGTCCTGGTCCAGATCAGTCCTGGTCCAGACTTGGTCCAGTCCAGACTTGGTCCAGTCCCGGTCCAGACTTGGTCCAGTCCCGGTCCAGACTTGGTCCAGTCCCGGTCCCGCTCCAGACTTGGTCCAGTCCCGGTCCCGCTCCAGACTTGGTCCAGTCCTGGTCCAGTCGATGTCTGGTTTGTCAAACGCTGCGGCAAAAAGTTTAACTCTAACAAACTTCAGTTCAGTTTCTTCCCGTTTCTCGCGCAAAACATCATGAAATAAAATAAATTATACTCGTTTTAAAAAAGGAGAGAAAAGTGTAAGTTACAGAGAATTATTTTTGGTGAAACTCTGCTCTAAACTCGATTACACGAAATAGAACCGTTGGGGAAACGGAACTAAATAAAACAAAAGAAAACGGGAAAAAATGTTTAAATTTACTACGAAAAACTCAGGCTGATGGTGAACACTTTTTACAAATTTGTGGCTAAAGAAAACTGAAATTCTAAATTGCAGAAAGAGGCAAAAAAAGAAAAAAAAAAGTGTCATTTGAAGAACTTTCGATGTTTTTAAGGATTCGCAGTTTGAAAGTAAGATGGAAATACAGCTTTAACTTTTGTGAAATGAAAAACAAGAACTGAACAGGAAATGGTGGGCACATTTTTAACCTGAGGCTTGGAGTTTTTAATGATAATAAATGAAAATTGTGTGAGTAAAACAAAAAGAAACACTAATTAGAGCTGCAACTAACGATTATTTTAGCTGTCGACGAATCAAAGTCATATTTCTATTGTGTATTTAGACTTTTTAAACAAATAAAAGGTTGAAATCCAGCTACTAAAGGCGTCTAAATTAAGCATATTTATAAATTAAATGTATTATCAGTGAAAATCAGACACTGTTTATCATTTTTTGACATTTTGATTTACTAATGCTTCAGTTTTTTGTTTTAAAACATCTTTTTTAATGCGTTTTAGAGTCCAGAAAACAATGATCAAACTACAGTCGTCCAGATTAATCGTTGCAGCCCTAATTTTTACGCAGAAAAGCAAAAACGTTTGAGTAAAAGGTCAATTCCCACACATTTTTCCGGTGAACAACGAAAGCAGGCTCACAGCTCGAACTCGTTTTGAATAATGCGCAAAAACTAAATGAACAAATAAAGCCCGCGTCCCGGCAGTGAATAACTTCGTCTGAATCGTGTCCGCCGTGTTTGTAGTTTCGCCCACCGTTTCTCCGTGAAGCCTCTTTTTTCCGCTCAGTGCCGCGCTGGAAGTTTCCCGGTTCGTGTCAGACTTTGCCTTTTCAAAACGAAGTGACGTGAACAAATCAAAAAGTGTGAGGAAGCTGCGACGTGTCCGCCATTTTTGTAGTTTCTAAAGCGCCGCCGTCACTTTCAAACTCGTGATCCTCTCGTTTTCCCGACACATGCCTCGAAATAATCCCCGGACGTTTCCTTTTCCGTCGCGGTCGAGCCGCTCCTGAACTCGTCGACTCGTCCCGCGCCTCAAACTTACTCGAAATCTAAATGAAAAACTCCGGAGCTGTATAAAACCGATCGAAGGTGAGATGCGTCCGCCGTGTTTGTCGTTTCCCCCGGGCCGGCGTCCCACGGCATGCTTCTTCTTCCGATAGATCTCCGAACGAACTGTGTCTTTTTTTTTTCTTTTTTTTTGAAACCGTGAACCTTTTAAAAGTTCCAAAAACGCAAAAAACGGGAGCAGAGAAGTCAGATGCGTCATAATGCTTTGTCAGTTTTTTGTTTATTGTCAAACCCTTCGTCCCTCCTCCTCCTCCTCCTCCTCCTGGTCGTGGCTCCTCCCTCGGGGCGCGGTGGTGGATCAGGAGCACTCCTCGCCGATGCGCTGGCAGGACCGGCCCACTTTGCGGTCCAGCTTCACCATCTTCATCACGGCCTCCTCGCGCCCGCGGCCCAAGTGGTCGAAGAGGCAGTCGTGCTGCTCCGGGAGGCGGTGCAGCATGCAGAACACGTAGCCTGGGGACAGAATCACGTCAGTTCACTTGATTTATTTGAGCGTTTGTCACAAAATTCATACAAACAGAAAAAAAACGCCGCAATATTCAAACCCCGGATAATCGTGCAATGGACATTTCAAATCTTTTCAATAACTCACATATGGACTAAATCGCGGTGCGCAGCTTTGGTGTTTTCAGTTCTGTTGGGAGAACAGACTTTGGATTTAGTTGGTTTTTTCCTGCCTGAACAAACAGTTTATTTCTCGGACGTTTGATCTAATTTAATATTGTTCTGTTCTGGTTCTGATTTATTTCTGCTGCAGCATTTGTATATATTGGGTTCTGTTTATTTTCACTGTTTTGTACAATACACCTTTTTCATAATTCAACCATTCTGTCAATTGTTATTATTTACTGACCCCTCCCCTCCAGCAGCCGTTCCTAGTCTTCCTGGTCAATTAGCCTGCATTATTCAGCCTCACACAGCTACTCCACACTTGTTACACAGTAATAACAACTACTTGTTACATAATTTGGCGAGCTAGCCAGGAGGGCAGTTGGTACAGTAAATAATTTCTCAATCATTCTCACCAGTTCATTTTGCCAGTATGGATGTTTTTGAAACTCTCGGTATTAAGATTCCCAACGGAGTTCTAGTTGACGGTGCTATTGATTCTTCACTGTGCGATGACGTCATTGAATTTTTAGAACAACACGGAGAAATTAGTTGGAATGTTACTATTAATGAAACTGAATCTGAATTTTGTGGCCGTGTTGTTGTTGAATTTATGTCCGGTTCCGCGTTGGTAAAAATGTCTCCGTTACCGTATATTTTTACATCCGAGACAGGCAATAAGTTTTGTATTGAAAGTTTGTCTGACATTTATGCATCCAGGCTTAGTGGTTCAAAGACTCAAACCCATTTGTCTGAATTAAAAAGTGTTGCTAAATTATCAGGCAAACAGTATGCAGAAGTTCTTCAAGACATGATGGCTCAAATCAATCAGTCAATCGCTGAACTTCATCGTCCTGAAGCTGCAGATCCAGCCAAGGCAAATTCCCTACAATTAACAGTTTTGTAAGTGAAAACAAAACAACCCAGAAGAGAACATAAAGGGTAAGTTGCTTTTTTTCTGCACAATCTGGTACAAAATGGCGACTATCTTTGTTGGCGATTGTCACTATTATTATTCAAAATGTAGCACAAACGATTATTGTCTTTCCTTTTTATCACGATAAATGATATTATTGTATATTGTCCCATCCCTAGCGACAGGCCCTTTAAAATTTCAATAATTCTCCACATTAGATCTAAATTCTACTGGTTTTAAGGGTCTGTGTTGAATTTCCAGGGTAAAAATTTCACTTAATTTGTTTTTCTGTAACAAACGATGGACAAAATACAATTTTCTGGCTCAACATTTATGTGAGTATTTTTCCAGTAAAACCCATACATGTAGTCTAGTCTAAATATAGTCTTAGTCTATTCTATTTTATTCTTAATCTTGTGCATGCCTCTTTATATATATTTTGCTAATATCCATGTTTATGGATATAAAAAGTGTTAGAGGAGCCTGTGTCTCTGCACGTCATACTTTAAGTTACGAGGGTTCGGCAAAATAAGTGTTAAACTTCAGCCTAAACTCTGTAAAATGTTTTCTTTCTTTCTTTCTACTTTTTTTGTTTTGTTTTTGTATTTCTGCGGACCGAAAATAAACTGACAAACTAATATTGTATTCATTGTTTTATGTTGCACTTTACGCCAAAACAAGCTCCTGCGTTTGTGAATTTTAATCACTGACAACGGCAATAAACCGATTCTGAAATCTGGATTGTTCCGTCATCAAAAATGCAAAGAGTTGATCATAATTTGCTCAAACATGATGTAAAATACAATAATAAATGTGTTTAAAGCAGCTCTGATGTCACTCACATGTGTCTGAGGCTTTTACTGACACTAAATCATCTACATTTGTCATATTTTGTGATATTCTGAGGTTAATCCCAGTCCCTCAGTGAATCACATTCATTTGCTCTTCACTTCTGCCTCCGTTCTGGATTTAGAGCGTTTTTGTTACAGACTTTAAAGGGTCTGTGACACATTTGAACAGACTGAACATAATTATATTTAAGATTTGACTAAACATTTGTCCGTTTGGTCCCAGTTTGTGTAAAGTGTATAATGTCACTTCCTGGCAGCGGTGGAAGAAGTACTCCATTCTGTTACTCAAGTAAAAGTACAGATACATGTGCAAAAAAATACTCAAGTATCACATTAAAAAATCTACTTAAGTACCCGTTTGAAAATGTACTTCAAGAGTAAAAAGTAAAAGGATTTCAAAGATCACTTTATGCATTAAATGTCATAATTTTGGTAAAGAATGTTGCTTAATTTTGCTCAACAAACGTCTATTCGAAGTCATTTCTTAATTTCTGTAGATAATTGTATGTTTATGTTTGTTTGCTTGTCGTTGAGCTAAAGATAACCTTCAAACAAAATGAAAACTACTTTATACTTTTCAGTCCAGTTAAAAAATGTTAAATAAATTAACTGCAAATGTATCCGCTCTCGGGACAATCGTTTGGCAGATTTATTACGGCAGCTGCAAAACTGTAAATAAAAAACTAAACATATCATACTGAACTATGACATAAGTAGATCATAATTTTACATTTTGTTCATAGTAAATGGACTTAATACAAACTGGTCCATTGACTGGTCTAATCCATGCTTTACGCTCTGGTCTGCTGTAGTTAAAGTGACACATGTGGGTCATTATTTTACAAAGTGCACATTTAAAATTGCAGTATTGATCTAAAATGACTTCTGGGTCAGCGCTGCCTTCACGGTGGCACCATGTGACGCCGACAGAGCACAGCATTTATTTATATTTGTGCAAGACTCAGCCGAATCCCACGTGTCACAGATGAAGAAATGTGTTTCTGGGATCAGTGCAAACATGAATCTGTCTGAACTCCAGACGGTGAACGAGAAGAAAAACAACTGCAGAGTGAACAGCAACATTCACTGATTCTGTCGCCTTTAAAACACGATTCGATCTGGATTTAAACTGAATAAGTGAGTAAAGCTGTGACGCACCACAGCGACAGGAGCCCAGCTCCTGCTGCACCAGCTCCAGTTTGGTCTGGCAGCGGAAACAGCGTCTGCGATTCTTCTGTTTGGGAGTGGAGCTGCCCTCCGAGGCATCGTCCTTCTCCTCCGTCCGAGAGCGCTTCTCTGGAGTCGCCTCGCTGTCCGTGTCTGCGGCTGAGCAGGGAAGAGGGGGGAGAGAGGGGAGAGAGGGGAGAGACAGAGAGAGGAGAAAGAGGGGAGAGAGGAGGGAGGGGAGAGAGAGAGGGGGGAGAGAGAGACGGGAGAGAGGGGAGAGGGGGGGGGGGGGAAAGAGAGAGGGGAGAGGGAGGAGAGAGGAGAGAGAGAGACAGAGAGAGGGGAGAGAGAGAGGGGAGAGAGGAGAGGCAGAGAGAGGAGAGAGAGAGGGGGGAGAGGGAGAGGAGAGAGAGAGGGGGGAGAGAGGAGGGAGAGAGACAGAGAGGGGAGAGAGAGGAGAGAGAGAGAGGAGAGAGAGAGGGGAGGGAGAGAGGGAGAGAGAGAGGAGAGGGGAGAGAGAGAGAGAGGAGAGGCAGAGAGAGGGGAGAGAGAGGAGAGGGGAGAGAGAGGAGAGGGGAGAGAGAGGAGAGGCAGAGAGAGGGGAGAGAGATCAGAGACAGAGAGAGGAGAGACAGAGAGAGAGGAGAGACAGAGAGGAGAGAGAGGGAGAGAGAGAAGAGAGAGAGAGGAGAGAGGAGAGAGAGAGAGAGAGAGAGAGAGAGAGAGAGGAGAGAGAGAGAGGAGAGAGAGAGAGAGAGAGAGAGAGAGAGAGAGAGAGAGGAGAGAGAGAGAGAGGAGAGGGAGAGAGAGAGGAGGAGAGGGGAGAGAGAGAGAGGGGAGAGAGAGGGGAGAGAGGAGAGAGAGAGAGAGGGGAGAGGAGAGAGGAGAGAGAGAGAGAGAGGAGAGAGAGAGAGAGAGAGGAGAGGAGAGGCAGAGAGAGAGGAGAGAGGGGAGAGAGAGGGGGGAGAGGAGAGACAGAGAGAGGAGAGAGAGAGGGGAGAGAGAGGAGAGACAGAGAGAGGAGAGAGAGAGAGGGGAGAGAGGAGAGAGAGAGGAGAGAGAGGGGGAGAGAGGGAGAGAGAGAGGGGGGAGAGAGTTGAGAGGGGAGAGAGGAGAGGGGAGAGAAAGGGGAGAGAGAGGAGAGAGAGGGGAGAGACAAGAGGCACAGAGACAGAGAGAGAGGAGCGAGAGAGGGGAGAGAGAGGAGAGAGGGGAGAGGCAGAGAGAGGAGAGACAGAGGGGAGAGACAGAAAGAGGAGGAGAGAAAAAAGAAAACCGTCAAACAAGATAAAAACATACAAGGACTGGGCGATATGAGAAAACCGAATCACAATTAGTTTCCTCTTATCGATCGATTCATGTATTTACTATTTTCAAACACAAAGCACAAGGTCTGTCATTGTTCACTTCCTGGACATAAACAAGACGTTCAGTTATTGACCGTCTCCACTGCCCAGGGTCGTCCTCCAGAGCCTCAATTCAGCTTCAAACCATGTGCTTCTTGATTCAAATCTGACTAATCGCCCAGCCCCGCCCACAAAAACTGTCAACCATCGAGACACAGAAGGCTCAAACCTAATGTAGCTCAAAGGACAAACATTGTGCATTGTGTGTGTCGTTATTGGCCTTTAAAGTCGATATTTCAGGTTCTCATTATATTCAAATTGTGGCTCAGCTCGGTGGGAGGAACGTATTTATCATAGTTTTACATTTGTGACGTAGCAGTTCCAGAAGAAATTTGGATGAACCAGGTTTTAAAATGACAGGAAGTAGTGCCGAGCTCTAAAATGGAATCCCTCTGTGATGTCATCAGAATGAGACGCACAGTTGGAAATAAGCGGACGGTTAACGCTCAACAGTTTTCTGACAGTTTAAACAGTCACTCAACAATATAAAGGCGCCATCAGGGTTTATTCTTTGTCAAATCATAACTGTTGTGTAATGAACATGGATTTTGACCCTTGTTTTTAAAATGGTTGCTATGGAAACGCTTGTAGAATTACCTCTAACTATGTCATACTTGCTGCCCATGTACAACCAGGAAGAACAACTATAAAAACTGGGGACAAACAGGCAAAATGTTCAGTGAAATCTTAAAGAGTCATATTCACTACATTTTAGTCAAACGTGTGTCTAACCCGTCACACAGACTTTAGAGCATCTTTACTTTGACGTCTCTTGTTTCAGAACTTAACAATTCTTTACAAAGAACAAAATAACTTCGTCACAGCCTTGTGAGACGCCAGAGTGACTTGGCCGTGGCTCCATCTACTGGCTGCGGAGGGAATTACACCGATGTCTATGTCGTAATGACCATGATTCGACGGCAGAAACGCTCAGAGCGAGTCACGCAATGATTTATGGACTTAAAAACAGAAGAGCCACGTCACACGTCAAAGGAGTTCAGCAGGGAGTGTTTTTGACGGTCGGAGGGAGAGGATTTTCTAACCAGGATTCATCAAATTAGTGTGAATGAAGCTAATAATAAATAATAAAAATGATAGAATAAATGTTAAAACAGGGTTAAAGCTAAAAATAAATGCTCCTGTCTGGACTGGATTCAAGTTGTCAACGAAATCTACGACATGAAGAGACTGACTTTTTCCTTGAGGTTTGCTGCTGACAAATGTAATCAGTATTGGGAGAAATGGGCCCAATATATTAAGAAAATAATTAGGAGTAAGTGATTTTAAAGTCTACATAACAGGTTCTCAAAATGTTCCAATTATGACTTAGTTTGGTGGGAGGGCACCTGTGGTAATTATTTACTATAGTTTTGCATCTGTGAAGTTACAGTTTGTGAAGAAAAGGAAAATAAAAGTTTAAAATCACAAGAAGTGATTGAGTTCTAAAATGGAATCCCTCTGTGATGTCATCAAAAAGCGACGCGTCATGAAAAATACAAATAACAATTTACAGACAACGGACAGAACATTTTGATACTTTAAAGTGCCATTCAACAAAATTAAGCCGTTATTGGGTATTATTATGTGTAAAATCATAACTATTGTGTCATTTATGTGGGTTTTGGCCCTTGTTTACAGTCTGGTTGCTATGGTAACAGTTGTGGAATTACCTCTATCATATTAGTGCTCATGTCCAACCAGGAAGTGACATTATAAACTTTACACAAACTGTCAAACTGGGGACAAATGAGCAAAATGTTTAGTAAAATCTTAAATATAATCATGTTCACTACGTTTTAGTGAAATGTGTCGTCGAACCTGTCGTATGGACTTTAATCTGTACACCGGTTTCTGATAATCTGTACTTCATATTGATCTGTACTTGGACATACTGGATGCTCTGTATAGTTTGTGGTCTGCTTTTTTTGTTTGTTTTTTTTACTGACAAAATTTTAAGAACAATTATTCGCCTTATTTTCCGGAAGTTGCCGCACGCACCGCCATCTTGTTTCCGTTGTAGTTTATATGTAGCAGACGATCTCAACAGAAAAGAAGTTCCACATGGACTAAAAAGCCGTTTTCAGACCCCAGGAAATCGTTGCGTTGTGACTTGTTGTTGCTCGTGTTCATTAAACATTTTACACAAATCAATCTACTTTATGTAACATTTTAGCGGTGAGACTTTTCCCTCGTTCGTCATTAGCTTTAATGGAGTTCTCGTTAAAGGTCCCATAACATGCTAAATCGACTTTTCAGAGGTTTTAACCTTCCTACAGTGCTATTCGGGCCTCGTATGTTGTGCCCAAAGTGGTTTTTTGATTGATTCCCGCATGTTTTCACTAGAGAACTGTCTTTTCCGTCCCCCTCTGAGCAGCAGACGGGGGCTCCTCACTAAGATGACGCGGTGTTTAAGCCACGCCTCCAGGAAGCGCGCAGCCGCAGAATAAAAACAGCTAATGCTAATGCTACACAGTAATTACACGATGGATACGACAGATCTCCGCTCTAGGCTTCGGCACGAGTTGGGCGGGGGAGGCGCGCGAGTTGGGCGGGGGAGGCAGCCTGCTCTCTGTTCGGGGGGGTCAGATCTCAGAGTGAGCCGTTTGCTTTTGCAAGGAGGGGGGCCAGTCCAAGAAATGGGTGTTTTTTGGAAACTGTTATGTTATGGATATTACACAACGCAAAAATGTATCAACAAAGCCCTTAGAAAAGACTGTGTAAAGGGGAAAATAGCAGAATATGGGACCTTTAAAGTGCGTTTACAACAAAAGTGCAAAAACCGGCAAAAGTAGGCGGGGCAGAATAAGGTGAATAAAAATAAAGTTTAAGAAAAAAAAAGCAAGCTAAAAAGAGAGTCAATTTTGCACAATATTTGTCCTTTAAGGGAGAAAGAGGAGCAGTACAGGGGGAGCAGAGGGATACCTTACCCGACTCTCAAGGGTTTTTTGGGGGAAGCAGAGGGAGACAGAGGGGGAGACACACAGAGAGCAGAGGGGGTGAGTTCTTACCCGACTCTCGAGGGCGTTTGGTTGGGGTGCAGAGCGTGCCTTGAGCGGTGTCTGTGGACGAAGCCCCTGAAACACAACAGACACAACAGACCAGACGCCTCGGTCAGCTCAGGACAGACACCGCTAACATCCTACACCGCTAACGTCCTACACCGCTAACGTCCTACACCGCTAACGTCCTACACCGCTAACGTCCTACACCGCTAACGTCCTACACCGCTGCGGCCCAAACCTCACATTTTCCCCACATGAACACATGCACTTTTATGATAAACCCCACAAAAAGCCAGACTGGTGCAACAGCGCAAATAAGGCTCTGACAGAGATCAGTACAAGGGCATCACAAACTGTACGTTCATTTGTAAAGTGCTTTTCTGCTGCTGTGCGTTAAACCATCACGTTGTGCTTCAAAGAGAACATCTGAAAACACTGAATGTCTTTAAGGCGAGACACAACAGGCAAAACTCATGTTCAATTTTTTGTTTTTTGGTCAGTTTTCTCTCTCAGCACATATAGACTTTCATGTGGAAACAACGAACGTGTCCAATCTGCTCCTAAAGATGTTTCATTCTTCCATTGAATCCACTTCATCCATAGATTTCTCTGGGACATTGTAACTTCAAAGGCCGTTTTCTTAAAAAGCATATTCTCTTGGACTCAACAAGATTGTGACGAAACGTACAGAAGGATTTTTCTAATTCTAAAACCGATTTATTGAAGATTTACGTAAAAAAAAAAAAGAGGCAAAATTTGAATTTTTAGGACAATTTTCAGTCCTATCTAGTTTAAATAAGAAATCCAAAATCCTCTCTGTACATTTTTGTAACTAATATGTTACAAAATTAACCAAGATATTTAAACCTGGTTCTGTCCATTTTTCCAGATTTAAATGTCCCAAAGATGTGTATTTTTTGGTCGTTTTTTCACATAAAACGCCTTATTTCTACATGAAAACATGACACGATGAAAACTTGTAATACATTTTTTTCTTACATTTATGTGACTAAACTACAGCAGACGTTTACAACTGATATCTAATTTTAATTGAATTTGTCACCTGCAGCGTCTCACCTTAAGCATAAAAACAAAGACAACAATCATGAAGCAGTAGTTTGAGTCAGAAGAGATCAGAGGTCAAAAATAGATAATATTACAATTGTTGTTTTGGAGACCTACACCATGCATCGTCCATAAATCAGGGCTGATGTGTTTAAAATGGTCTGGTCCCAAGTAAACACTCCACCACATTCACTTTAATGAGGCAGCAAATAAAAAACTAAGGCTTGTAAACAGCGCAGACACATTTGCAACGAGTGATAACCGTCAATGTCTAACTTCAGCCTCTAGTTTCTGAGCTTCACTTATTACTGTAGGATTTACTGTG
Organism: Rhinogobius similis; assembly: GCA_019453435.1. Lineage (NCBI taxonomy): Eukaryota > Metazoa > Chordata > Actinopteri > Gobiiformes > Gobiidae > Rhinogobius > Rhinogobius similis. The sequence goes on along the minus strand of CM033620.1, from coordinate 10,137,932 downwards.
GCACTTGGTGAAACAAAACATACATTTCATTGTCAACCTGTTGTGTTTTGTGTGTTTTTGGTCCAGAATAACTTAAGAAATGTTTATCACGAGGTTGTTAGCGATTGGCGCCAAAATTAGCACACATGCTAACGGTAAAAATCGACACAAAACCCTTCGACAGGTGTAATGTTTTGTCTTCTCTGGTGTTGCTCACGTTTCAGTCGCCAAAACAGCCCTAGTTTTTCACAGTTCGCGATGTTTGGACGCTAACCCTCCCATTGAAAATACATCAGTGCTAGCTCCTGGAATGGTACCGGGCTAATGGGCCGCAGCGTTTGTTACAAACACTGGAAAAGATCTATAATAAAAAGCTATAATAAAACTATAAAAATGCCTGAGGCAAAAACAACAGTGTAATCTTAAAGGATATGACGTGATATTTCTGCACGTTTGCGTTTAATGTTTCTGGTCCAGTCACACACTTGAACCTCAAGACATTTACAGACACATTTTAGCACATTCCTAATACTTCGTTAAAATGTGTGAATGTGAGAAAATATCAAAGTCTTTATTTTTGTGACTATGCCCACCTTTAAGAGAACTAACAGTGCACTGCATTTGAAGTAGTTGTAGTAGTAGTTTGTCAAGAATACAACCATTATTTGTATAAAAAACTACATTCTATTAGACTATTCTAGTCTAAAAAGAGCATTTATTATGAGTATTTGAAACTGGTATTGCGTATTGATCGTGAAACATCAAGCATCAGAAGTCGACCAATAGTAGTAGTTTTAAATGTATGATGGCCGTGGTTTAATACAGTACAGTTTGCGTAAACGCACAGTTACACAAGACAAAGGCAGACATTTGCGGTTGGACAGTGTCTTTCGGGTCCCTGCTGTGTGGAGTCGTCTGCTGCTCCTCCTGGACACAGTTAAACATGTTTGGTCACTGCTCCTCCTGTGGAACCAGCGTGTTCAGGGACAGCGCCGACAAAGTGCACAAAACATGGAGTGAACGGCTCGCACTAAAGCGGAGCAGACGCCTTCGCCGTTCACGAGGCGCTATGGGCGGCGGAGGCCTGTGCCAGAAGCCGGTTTAGTCTGAGTTTGGGGTAAGCTCAGGTTTAGTTTGGGGTAAGTTCACGTTTAGTTTGAGTTTGGGGTAAGCTCAGGTTTAGTTTGGGGTAAGTTCACGTTTAGTCTGAGTTTGGGGTATGTTCAGGTTTAGTCTGAGTTTGGGGTAAGTTCACGTTTAGTTTGAGTTTGGGGTAAGCTCAGATTTAGTCTGAGTTTGGGGTATGTTCAGGTTTAGTCTGAGTTTGGGGTAAGTTCAGGTTTAGTCTGAGTTTGGGGTAAGTTCACGTTTAGTTTGAGTTTGGGGTAAGCTCAGATTTAGTCTGAGTTTGGGGTAAGCTCAGATTTAGTCTGAGTTTGGGGTAAGCTCAGATTTAGTCTGAGTTTGGGGTAAGCTCAGATTTAGTCTGAGTTTGGGGTAAGTTCAGGTTTAGTTTGAGTTTGGGGTAAGCTCAGATTTAGTCTGAGTTTGGGGTAAGTTCAGGTTTAGTTTGAGTTTGGGGTAAGCTCAGATTTAGTCTGAGTTTGGGGTATGTTCAGGTTTAGTCTGAGTTTGAGTTAAGATCAGGTTTAGTCTGAGTTTGGGGTAAACTCAGACTAAACCTGAGTTTGAGTTTAGCTCAGATTTAGTTTGAGTAAGACATGATTCTGTGTCTCTGAGGTTTGGTTTGGTTTGAATCGGCACAGACTCCACAAAGCTCTGCTCTGGACCAGGGTTATATCTGGGTTAGAGTTAGAAAAATCAACATGGACCAATCAGCTGTGAGCATCGTGTCATGTGACACACTTTAACCTTTGGCTCAGAATGTCGCTCACTTCAATGAATAAAAAGATGAAAGATTTTTTAAAACACTGATAAGCACAATACAGTGGGGCTGTAGTCCTTTAGTTGTTTAGTCGGTCGACGGTGTCTTAGTCGACCAAGATTTTTATTAGTCGACTAATCATTTTATTTATATTGAATTATTATTGAATGATTTATATGTCAAAAATGAGAAGATATGAAGTGAGTTTGCTGAAGATTTTGGAGTCTTCGTGTATCTAATCGGTAAGTTGTTTTTGAATAAACTTCTTGACAGTTGTGTTCTTTCGAGTGTAGTTTGGTTTAGATGTGTGGAAATTCTTTAGTTTTTGATATATTTTTGCCACACCCACTTTTAGTCGACTAATCAGTCGAAAGGACAGGTCTTTAGTCGACTAAGAATTTCTTCAGTCGACTACAGCCCTACAATACATGTACACACATTATGTTTAATCTGACATATTAATTCACTTAAAGAATGAATCGTAATTATGATTTGCTTATTTTCAATATCACAAATGAAATAATCAAGACTTCATTTTTGTTTATTCTTAGTATTTCTGAACTGGGGCAGAACCATAAGTCAATTTGGTTTTAAAATCATTTGTTTCTTAGTTTGTGTGAACATGTATTAACAGCTACAGATTTTTTTCTTCTTTTGCTGCTGTAATCACCTGAGACAGCTCCGCCCCTTTCCCTCAAGCCTGACTCCTATTGGCTGAGCTCTGCCAGTCTCTGCTTCATCAGTGGCTCGGTTTTCTCAGGTTTCACTCAGAATCGACAGAGAGAGTTCATTTCCAGCACATGAACCTAACGTTACTCAGTTTGGATCGGTTTAGTCAGAAGTTACTCCAAAACTCTGAGGCAGTTGAACCGGATTCCAGCAGCAGGCGCCGGAGCAGGACAGTTTCAGGCTCACCTTCCCTGGAGGAGCTGAACGCAGACTCTGGAGCGGCCGTGGCCTCGGAGGTGGAGCTGGGCTGTGAGGACGAGGGCGACGTGGTGCTTATCGATGGGTTACTGCTGCTGCAGGGGCTGGAGGAGGAGCTGGAGGGGCTGGAGTCTGCGCTGAACACTGAGGCCCCGCCGCCGGAGCTCTGCAGGGGCTTCGAGCTGCACTCCTCCCCCGGCTGCTTCTTCTGGACGTCTGAAACGCAGGGACAGGGACAGAGATGAGCCACGCTTCCACTGGCCCTGCTCCCCAGACGGCTCGCCCAGGAGCGCTTTGGAACGGATCTTTTTTGCGGAGGAATGAGTCTCCAGTAATTCCAAGTTTGTGGTTAAAGCGAGAGTAAACAGGAAACTGCTTCCTGTTTGTCCTCAGATTTTTCTGCATTTATTTCCTTCTCTGCAAAGACTCTACGCCGTATTTTAACCTCTCTTTATGTAATGCATTGGATTTGGATAATGTTAGATGCATTATACACTGGCAATATCATATTGTGGGTCTTGACAAAGCGAGTGCTGTGAATCCATAAACAGGAAACAGCTGATGCTAATGTGCTTTGCATTGCTAAGGGTTCAACATATAAGTTAGTGCCAGTGAAAATGCAGCACTTTATCTCAAGATCAAGTCAGAGTTTGGTGATTCTCTTCTGTTTCTCTCTGTTTTTTGCATCTTGAGACTAAAGACTCAATGGATCTAAGACTGTCATCACAGATCAGCCTCAGGTGAAACTGGGCAGGGCCAACTATTAACCTAACAAAGACAGGCCATTATCAGGTTCAGGTGACACTAGGCAGAGCAAACTATTTACCAAACAAAGACAGGCGTTCAGTGACTCCTCCCTGTGGGCGGGGCTCTCAATACTCAGAGTAGCATATAAGCCAGAGTTCCCAGACCAGCTCTCAGATTGACAATGACTTTGGGATAGAAGTCAAAACGTCTCGATCTTCAAACAGTGTCCGGATGACGACCCCTGAAACCTTTTCTACATTGAGACTAAAGACTAAATCAGGAGGTGTTTGTTGTACTAATAGTAGTATAAGTAGTATTAACAAACAAAAGCTAATTTTAATGAAAACGTTAAAAAATTAAATAAAAAACAAACAATTCATATTAAAGACTACTTGATTGTCTTTGTTTATAGTAGGGCTGCAACAAATTAATCGATTAATCACAACTGATCGATTATTTAATTAGTTGACAACCATTTCTATAATCGAATAATCATTAACTGGTCTGAACACAGACTCCAAAACACTGTATGAGCTGAAAGAAGAGGTTTTATGACTCAGATAGAGCAGGAATGAGACAAAAATACACAGCAACACGTCAACTGTGTATTTTTTATTAAAATCCTTGTTCATCTATAAATATTCTCCTCCAGAACATCGTTAAATGCCTTCTTCAGCTTTGTCTGGGTAAAATTTAGTAACATTTTCATATATAAGGGTCTTTTGCGTTCTAAACAACTATCAAATCATATCATATATCATAACATCATATCGATCAATCAAAGGAATAATCGCTGGACTAATCGATTACCAAGATAATCGTTAGTTGCAGCCCCAGTGAATGTTAGCGTGACTCTGCAAAAACCCCACATAGAACAGGACAGGATGTAGTGGCGCTAACACTGCTAACAAGCCCACTGGGTATTATTTTCTGTTTTGTTTCGGGGCGCTTGGTTTGGCCCGAGGAGCTCGAGGTGGACCTGCTCAGCCGGTTTTAAAGACACACAAATCACGTTGAAAAAGGCACGTGAAAAACAATGTGAGTGTTAACCCTGATGAAGTTGTCAAATGTGTCAAAGGACTCACCGGCGAAACACTTGGAGCAGAGGTTCATGGTTTTACTGGATCTGAGGAGACAAAGAGAGACTGGAGTTAGACGCATCACACCGAGAAAACATTCACTTTCACCAGGTTCGATCGGGAATCCACTGGAGCTCAAGAGGTTTGCACTAGGGATGTCACGATACGATATTATCACGATATGAACCTCACGATACGATATGTTCTTGCGATATCATGGAGAAGATTGCGGTGTTGTAGAAGAGTTCAAAACGATGTGTCCATGTTCATAATAACAGACAGTGTAATGTGCTCCTGCCCTTCATTATGAGGCCTTTATTGTCATATTTTAGAACCAGAATAATAGACATGATCAGACACGGCAACTCTGAAGTGCAATTTTCAAGTTATGTCAGGAACAACAATAATGACTGCTGTGTGTTCTGTGATCCACCTGGTTATTTCTTATTAATAATTTCTAGTCAATAATGCATTGATCTGACAGCAGGCTAAACCATTGTTTTTTTCCCCCACATAGACAGGCTGTTTTTCATGACGATATCGTGACAATTTTACTCCCGCGATATCACCAGTATCGTTACAGCCCTCGTGTGCAGAGCCCTAAACAACAGACTTGGCAGCGTTTATACAATACGCAGTGGTGGCTGTAGTCAGTAGTCGCCTTTAAAGGTCCCATAACATGCTAAATCGACTTTTCAGAGGTTTTAACCTTCCTCCAGTGCTATTTGGGCCTCGTATGTTGTGCCCAAAGTGATTTTTTGATTGATTCCCGCATGTTTTCGCTAGAGAACTGTCTTTTTCGTCCCCCTCGGGTGAGCAGCAGACGGGGGCTCCTCACAAGGATGACGCGGTGTTTAAGCTACGCCTCCAGGAAGCGCGCAGCCGCAGAATAAACACAGCTAATGCTAATGCTACACAGTAATTACACGATGGATACGACAGATCTCAGAGTGAGCCGTTTGCTTTTGCAAGGAGGGGGGCCAGTCCAAGAAATGGGTGTGTTTTGGAAACTGTTATGTTATGGATATTGCACAACGCAAAATTTTATTAACAAAGCCCTTAGAAAAGACTGTGTAAAGGGCAAAATAGCAGAATATGGGACCTTTAAATGGTTGAGGCTTTCTTGACTTGTGCAGCAGGATCCTCGAACAGTCCTGATTAGTGCGTAGTAAAGACCTGTCAGTAATATAACGTCCTCTTTAGAGCTGCAACAAGTCATTAATCGTGACTAGTCCACTATAAAAAGAATCTGAGATAGGGATGCATGTTTTCAGTGTTTTCTTTAAAGGCCCTGTAACTGATTTTTACTGTTTTGAAACGTGAAAAATCTGCACGATATTGTAAATTAGTACAATATACGACATGGATGGCGATTATTGCAGTAACAATATTATTGCGCTATTTTTCCCATTTGCATCTAATGTCTTTTCCAGGTGTAAATAATAACAATTAAGTACTCAACGCTTACTTTTAAATCTAGTATCTTACACTGGAGACCTTTGGAGAGTTAAAGCCTGGAGTTGCTTTGTCCATTACTCTGCAAACCATAAAAATACATTTCTGAGGCATTTCAAACATTTCAGGCATTTTATTCACCTTCATTTATGTGTGTATAAAATTATGGAAAAAAATTAGTATTTTGAAGCAAGAGCTTTAACAATAAAACACTTAAACATTCACCTGCTGGTTCTGTACTTAGTCTGTAACTCTGAACATTTAAAGGTGCGTCTGGTGTCAAAAGTAAAAACAAGCTCGGCCGCAAGAAACGCTAGATTAATGCATTTAACCGTTTGAAGTTATTGTGCATCTTTACAATATGCATAACGCGATAAAAACAAGTGTGATAACGATATTTATTCGATATGTTGTGCAGCCCTATTGAAATGCAGAACTAGCTCATGTATCTCTCACTTTCATAACGCAGTCCCAGCATCATAAATATTCACCTCCATGAGTTTAGAAGCACTTTTCAACGAAATTCTACGAAATGTCACGGGTAAAGCTAACAAACATTAGCATGCTAACGGCACTTATCATAGGCTAAAGCCCCAAGCAGATGCAGAGTCAAAGTTATGGTGTCATTTTCACCTGAACAGATGCTTTTATTGTGCGCTGCGGCGACTCAGATGTGAGTTTCATACATGCAAAACATCGGGAACATGGACTAGTTCTGTTTACGCCGTTTCACAACAGTAAAAATCAGGTACTGGCCCTTTAAGCACAAGCAAGTCAGAAAATACAGTAATCATTTCACGAGCAGTGTTCAGGTGGAAACAAATTGTCGACGAAGAGTTTGGTTTAACAAAGTGCAGCTTCCAAGTCGAGTTAAGAAAGGCCAGAACTGATGGTTAAACGAGTGTTTTATTTCCAATGTAAGAGCTAGACAAAAAACAAACAATAATAATTACCATTTTGACCGTAATAATCATGAAGCACAAAATAAACCTTTCCAAATCGATCAATTGCACATTAATTTGTGACAAACGTTGTTCCCTGTCGACTGTCGCTAGATCTTTGACTTTAATGACTTTCACAGTGTTCGTTTCTCTGTTTTCTCTGCTAACTTGCTTTACTTCGTCTTTTCTTTTTCTGTCAAACTGATTTCCGTTTCCGTACTGCTTCCGCCCACAGAGGAAGACACCAAAATAAAAGCACAAAATCCCCCAAATGTCATGTACTAGGGCTAACGTGACCTTTACACAAAGATAAAAACAAAGGTGTGGATTTTGGCCCTCGTTTACAGTCTGGTTGCTATGGTAACAGTTGTGGAATTACCTCTAACTATGTCATATTTGTGCTCATGTTCAACCAGGAAGTTTTAGTGAAATGTGTCGTCGAACCTGTCGTATGGACTTTAAAGTGCAGACATTTCACTTTAACCCCTTATCAATCCGGGTGATTTTGATGAAATTGTCAGTGTTCTAACCTCTCCAAATTAAAATGATTACCATTATTGAATCCTAAGGGTCACACACTCAAGTTTGGGTTTTTTTGGAAGGTAACCCCCTAAAGTTTTACCCACAGTTGTCAGAATCACAGTAAGTATGTTTTGTAAGGAGATATACACTTTGGAAAACACCCCAAAATGTGTTTTTTTTTTTCCTCGCCTAATTTTTTGTGTGATTATAAGGGTGAAGAAAGCAGCAGAATGTAGCTGAGGCCTGAAACACATTATGTCTCAATGGGAAATCTTGTTGACTACTTATATTTCAAATCTGATTAGATTATCTGTAAAAATGAGCATTTACTACTCATTTTTATGCAAATATATTTAGGCGTTTTATAGAGGGACTTTGATTTATCCAAACTCATCCAAAACCTATCCAAATGGAGATGTTTGGAAAACGTATGGAAAAAATGCAGTAACTTTGGAACGCTTCAACCTACAGACATCAATGAGGGCTCTATAGAAAGCTTACATCAAGGAGATTCTTCAGCTGCACACTTTATAGCCATGATTAGTTATGAAAATGTATATTACCTCATAAAACAAAACATGAAACATGTATTTTCAGTCAAAACAAGTTGTATTAGCCAAAAAGATATGTATATTTACAATATTCAGCAAAATAACACTCATACAAACGTCATAGAAGGCAATCAGCTCATGAGACAAATCAACTGCACCCATGTACCTAAAGGAAAAACACAAGTATGTTAGAAATAAACAAGTATGAAATCAACATGGGATAAAGTCATATAATATTATATTATGTGCACATACTTGTTGTAGTCCTTGATGGCTGGAGGTTTGGGCACATCTGTCTGTTCTTTCTCGTGTCTCACCTGTGGCTCTTTGAAGAGGACGGACCAGGTTCTTGGTCAAGCTCAGGTTCTGATGTAGGTCTTGAGTGAAATCAAGAACAAACAACAAAAATGTTATTCTGTGCTTATGATCCATTGTTGTAGTGGTAAAATACACACCTCATCATTACATTTCATTCTTAACATTCCACCATTTATCTGCCTAATCAGGCCTTCACTACAATACATTACATCAAATTCTATATTTACAAAATGAAGTCACTTACTTCCACGCTTTCTCCCCACACGCACAGTCAGCGCGCAACCGCACAACCACTTGTTTACTGGATGTCCAAGACGCCCCGTCCCGCGCACACGTGAGATGTTAACGCTAGCTCATCTTATATTTCCATCACGCAATGTCAATAAAGTGTAAACCAAAACTACCCCTTACCTATGAGAAAGTTCGCTCCGTGGAAATGTCCGGGTCCGCTGTGGCCAGGAGTCCCGTTATCCAAACTGGATCGCAAAAAGTTTGACTTTCGGTCGAGTCACGGCTTTTACAAGCTTTTTCCAACTCCTCAATGTGTGTATTTATGCTTTATCTATCCGCTGTGTCGGTTTATAACTCAAAAACAGCAGAGCGTAAACCATGCGAAATTACGACGGAGTTGTTTCACTCAAGCCCGCTTACGCCGCAGTTCCTGGAAGCCCTATCAGCAGAAAACATATCATTCTGCAGCTCTTTCTTTCAGCTGCTCATTGGCTATAAGCCTAATCCATCACTGACAACGTGCAATGTGACTGGTTCATACAGGAGGGGCGAGACTTGTGCGTAAAACGTGGGAGAAGTCGGAGGCAATGATTGGCTCTACAGGGGTCCTGTGTCCTCCCAACCCCAGCTTATTGGCCAAACGGCGTCAATTAGAAGCTAATGGTCCCGTTTAGCATTAGATAGCACAGTTTATGCTATCTGAAGTATCTTCTGCCTGAAATAACCAATAAAAATGAAGAAAATGGCCGCGGGATGTCACGCTTGGAAGACTTTATTGCTGTATTTTTGCCACGGAGGATCTAACTCATGTTGTGGACCTTATCATTTTACTGGATTATATTTATTGACCTGTACCGACAGAATGAGACCAATCTTGCCGGGAACTATGGACATTTGACTTCACCAGAGCTATCAAAGGTAAGGAACGCAAATCGAGCTTTTTCTTTTCTGCAAAACGGGCAGCATTGTCCGCGCTTGTGATTATCGCAAGATGTTAATTGTTTGCAGAATCAGAAAGACGAGAGTTTAAGCTTTCATTTGATGTGTAGATTGTGTATGTGGTGGCGGAGGTGCCGTATTACACTGTTATGCCGTAGTAAAGTTGTGGTCACGGCCCGCTCAAGCCCCGTCGGAATGGGAACTACTTAAAATGTTCAGAGCGCGGTTCAATCATCGTCAGAGTCTGGTTTAACGAAGATAAAGACAAAGGTGTGGACAAACTGGACGTTGCGAGAACTTCTGGCCTTGAACAGCGCGTCTGGGGAACTTATCTGAGACGATACCGACCCAGCGACCTCTGCGGGACAAACCCCTGGACCACAACTGTGTCTGAGGCGGAAACAACACAACAAGAAGGAGTTCACTGTAAACTATCGGAGCCTCAACACAAATGCTACCGTACTTTAGTAGTAGGAATCAGGAGGTTACAATCCATTATATACAATTATTTACAAGAATGATCAATGTTATTGCTGTACAATGACTGCAAAGAAGTGTCAGAACTGGGAAGTTTTGGGAAAAATAACTATTGTGATTATTCTATTTCGGAACACTTCCGTTGATTTGAGTTGCGTTTCTGACGATTTTGGTCGCGTTTGTGTTTCAGAACATGTTTTAATAAATCTAAACTACAGGGTTTGCCGTTTTTGTACAGAACAAAACTGGACATTTTGTCGCTTGTCAAGGAAAGACTTCAGTCTTTGCGATTTGCGTCCAGTCAAATTGTGGTTTTGATTTCAATTATTTGCGCAGCCCCAGTGTGAAGTGTCTTGCCCAGTGAAATTTCTGCACTTTAAAGTCTGACAGGTTCAACGACATATTTCAGTAAAACGCAGTGAACATGAAACACAAACACATATATAAAAACATAAAATAACAAATATAACATTTTTATTTAAAAATGTGTCAGTTGCATTTAAATTGTGTCTGTATTTTCAATGATACGTCACTTTTTGTTTTAGAGCTCAGCTCTACTTAACAGTAATTTTAAACCTTTCTTTTTTTTTTTTTAATTTCTTCAGAAACTGTAACGTCATGGATGTAAAATTATGATAAATATTTACCCCAGGTGCCCTCCCGCCTTCATTTAGACTTTAAAGTCCATTCACTTTGTGCGATCCTTGACCCTCGATCATTAACTGGACGTTTTAACACATTTCTGATGAATAACTATAATATCCCACAAACAACAACAAGGCAATCCTTTTTATAAACATTTTCAGGCCCGACTCATAAGTTCACCCTCTGATATTGATAGTTTGGCGGTGAATCTCTCCAAACAGCCGTGTGTGTGGAGCCAGCACCTGGCGCTGACAGGTGGCACCAGAACAGGAGGGTTTTGTGGACACAGCAAACGGAGACAACTGGAGCCGAGGCCGAGGCCGAGGCTGAGGCTGGGGGAGGGTCCACACACGGGACCAGCGCGGAGCCGTGTCTGCCGCACATTCAGACCGGCCTGGGCCAGTAACCCTGTGTATGCACCAGGGCTGCACAGTATATAGAAAAAATATCATTATCGCACTTGTTGTTATCGCAATATGCAAAGATCGCAAAGATGGTGATCATTCCTAACAGTTAAATACATTAATCTAGTATGAATAAATATGACCCCGTATTTGCCCTATTTTTTTAATTAAAAAAAGTATCTTTTAGTGATATAGGGTCTAATAAGACAATAAACTATTCAAATAACCAGTATTAAACTTGATTTAAAGTCGACATATTTCACTAAAACATAGTGAACATGGTTATATTTAAGATTTTACTAAACATTTTGCCCGTTTATCCCCAGTATGACACAGCTAGAGGTAATTCTGCAGCTGTTACCATAGCAACCATTTTCAAAATAAGGGCCAAAACCCACATAAATGACACAATAGTTATGACTTATAATGACAATGACAAATAATAAACAATAACACCCAATAACAACTTTATTTTGTTGAATGACACTTGGAAGTATCAAAAAGTTCTGTCTGTTGTGAGTAAATTGTATTTGTATTTTTCACGGCGCGTCTCTTTTTGATGACATCACAGAGGGATTCTGTTTTAGAACTCAATCACTTCCTGTCATTTTAACTTTTTTTATTTTTAAAAATTTCTTCGCAAACTGCAACGTCACAGATGCAAAACTATAGTAAATATATACCACACATGCCCGCCCACCAAACTAAGTCAGAATTAGAACATTTTGAGAACCTTCATACAGACTTGAACATGCTTTGACACTTTAAATTATTATTTATTATTACACTCCGGACGTCTCGAGTCGGTGGTTATTTTGGGGGTTGCCTGCACTAGAGCTTGTTTTTACTTTACTTTTTTACAGTCCTTTACTGTTTTTAACGATCAAACTCAAATGTTCACCCCAAAAGTGACATTTTTTGTTAAACCTCTTGCTTCAAAATCCACATAACTTTGTCCACCATTTCATACAAACATACATGACGGTGAATAAAAAGTCTAATGTTTAAAATGCCTCAGTAATGTATTTTTATGGTTTGCAGCGTAAGGGATAAAGCAACTCCAAAGTTCTGCAGTGTGTATTTGTACCTGAGCAACTATAGTTTAAAGCAAGAGTCGAGTTATCCTTTATACCTGGAAAAGAAAAGAAAAATGTTTGCAAATGAGGAAAAAATATTGCAATAATATCGTTATCGCACCCGTTATTATTACTCTATTCAATTACGAAAACGTTGTAATCGAGTAGTAGTATCATATCGTTCATGATTTACCGTCCTTTGCTTTCGGTGCAGCGTGAAATCTGGAACATCGTGATATAATTCCTCGTTCGCTGCAGCAGATTGTGCTCAAAGTCGTGAAGAGAATCTGATATTGACACTGAACGCCGACGGCAAGAGACGCATTAAAAAGCAATGTTGAGACGACGAGTGGAAGAAAATTACAACAATTAAAGACAATAAATCTCCTTAAAGGGTCTACGCTCTGTTATCGCACACAGACAGCACACAGCGGGTTCATTTTGACCTAAATTAATGCTTTTACAGCAGAGGCAGGACTGATTTGACTTTATTATGTGAAAACAATGGGTAAAGCACCTTTAACAAGTCAAATATTGGTGCCGTTGTTAAGTATTTAGTCTGGAGTAGGGCTGCACGATATGGGAAATTATTGCGATATTTTTTCTGCGTTTGCGTATATTTTTCTTTTCCAGGTATGAAAGCTAACAACTCTTACTTTAAAATATAGTGACAGGTACAAATACACACACATTGGAGACCTTTGGAGCGTTAAACCATAAAAATACACATTACTGAGGCTTTTTACACATGTCAGACAATAATTCACCTACATTTATGTGTGTGTGAAATTATGAAAAAAGTATGAGGATTTTTGAAGCAAGAGGTTTAACTTAAAACACTTAAACGCTCACTTCTGTGCTCGGCGCTTTTGTGGGTGAACGTTTGAGTCTGACTGACAAAAATAGTAAAGGGCAAGTAAAAACACGCTCTAACACACAAGAAACACTAGATAAATGCATTTAACCCATAGACCGTACATATCGATGGACTATGGGATTGTGACGTCCGTCCAACCACACGGACTAATCAGGAGCGCGGTTGCTAACGGTATCCGCCCCTTGGCGAGAGAACACGGCGGCAACCATAGACGGCAACGTGCGGCGCTGGCTGTCAATCAAACCTGTTGCTAACACGAGCGAAAACGGCCCCTGGAAATAGAAGCACCTGATTGGTCAGTTATTATTGTAAAAACTTGATTTATGAACAACCAACGAGAAAAAAAACACCCGATTCATGTAGAGTGTGTCAGACGGACATTTTAGTTCTAGATGGTGAGCTTGACAGAAACAGTTACAGAGTAAAGGCTCCAGTGTCCCAATAGAAAGTGAATGGCAGCTCGGCTTTATGGAGCCAAGAGCCTCCAGAGCTGCTTCCTATTTGGAATGCGGCGGCTAGCATGCTAACATGGTCCACTGATATGTACGGTCTATGATTTAACCATTAGAAATGATCAGCCATCTTTGCGATAACAACGAGTGCGATAACGATATTTTTTTTAAATATTGTGCAGCCCCAGTCTAGAGTCATTTATATCATCAATTATATGGTTATTACAAATTTTCTCTTGTACGTCATGATAAAAATGTTCGGCTAACACAAGTGCCTCAAAACCTGGAGCAAAGTCACTTTTCTAGAACATACTCGGTCCATACTTTCTCTACAGGACAATTGTGACAGGATTGGACTAACTGTTAGAGATAATTAGGGCTGTGATTCTTTGGTCGTTTAGTCCAGTGTTTTTAAACCTTTTTTGAGTCATGGCGCACTTTTTGGGTTTTAAAGATACCACGGCACATCAACTACTAAAAAATGAATTACTAAATACTAAAATAAATAAATCTGGTGTATAATGAGCCAAATAATGTCTGTGCCACCGTCTGGTTCTTCATATCTGGCAGTAGTGACGGTTAGTTTTGTGTTCCGTTTTGATGCAGAAGTTGCTCAGGACATCCACATTTTTGAATTAACTCAAATTGGACGGTTTTTCGAGGCGCACGTGGCAAACCCTCAGGGCGCACCAGTGTTTCCCGCGCACTGGTTGAAAATCGAGGGTTTAGTCAATTTATCGGTTGATGGCGTCTTTGTTTTTTGATTTTTTTTAGTCGACTAATCATTTTATTAAGTTTGACTGTTATATGTAGCAAAAACGAGAAGCTACAGAGTGAGTTTGCTGAACATTTTGGAGTCCAACACATAAATACTCTGTTTACTGGTACTTTTCTGTATAAGTAGTTGTTTTAGCATGAACTCCTGTGCAGTTGTGTCTTTTTTAGTGCAGTTTGGGTCAGAAACATGGACATACTTCATATATTTTTGCCACAGCTCCTTTAAGTCGACTTATCGGGCAGCGGGGCATGTCTTTAGTCGAGTGCAGCCCCAGAAATAATTTGGATTTCAATTATGAGCCAGATAACCGTGATTATAATTCGTGCCGTAATCGAGCAGCTGCACATTTAGGTCCTGTTCACTTTTTAGTCAAATGTGTGGGAAAGTAACAAGAACTGAATGAAACATGAGCACACGATCGTACGGTGGGCGGTCCCAACACACACGGCAAAGATTAAATGTCTAGCGTCGCTTAAAATGAACTGAACTCAGAATATTCGTCTTATTTTGGTTCGTTTTGACCAGAAGAGATTTAATTGTTGATGTGACGTTGACAATTTCACTGGTTTCAAGACATTTCTGATGGTTGTAAGATAATTTAGCGTAAAATAAGAAAGTTAATTTGCCAGTGAGGTAAGAAAACAAATCTTGCCTCATTGAAAAACAATTTGAAATAAGAAGAAATGACCCGAAACGAGTTAAAACCACCTTCAAACAAGTAAAATAATCTAGGTCCATGAAGAAAATCCATCTTAATTTATCAAAATGGTTGAAATTAAGATTAATATCCTGAATTCAAGTCATTTAAACTCATCTAGAGGCATTTTTTGTGCAGCACATCGACTTATGGACCTTTTAAAATTCCCGAATGAAGCAAAAATGGAGTAGACTGTGGAACATTTTCAATCATTCGCTCACATCAGATTTAAACTCTCATGGTGTTTAGTCTTTGGGGAGAAAAAAGCAACACATTTGAATTTCCAGGTTAGAAATGTCTAGTAAGTTTGCTTTTTTATCCTTAAAGTCTATATTTAAAGTCTGAACTAATATGTTTAAAGACATGGTTTGACACAGTTCTGTTGAATTGGCAAAATATCAGCAAAAAAAAACATGAATAATTTGTGTCATTATACAATTATTTGAAGGTTTAAAAACATCACTTTTTTCAGCTCTTTTTGTGGCATTTACATTCTCCTCATAAAGACCCTTCAGTTGATGCTTCCAAGTCTCGTTTAAACACACTTTTATTCACATTTCTATTGCGTTTTATTTTATTATTGGTTTTACGGACTTCATGTTTATTTATTCTTTTATACTATTTGTGCAATTTTTGTTGTTTTAAGTGATGTCGTCCAAACTGTCCGGGGTTCAGGCAAAAACGACTATTTAGACAGAAAAGTGCAGGGAAAGTGTGTTTATGTGTTAAAGATACATTTGCATTAGATTAAACTCAAAATTCTCTCCAAACTGTCAGATAACTCTTCTCCCGTTTGTCTGTTGTCCCATATAAATCCTTTTAATCTAAATAAGACAACTAGTACAACACTGTAATCCCATCAAACGTTAAGTGTGATGATACAGGGCTGCAGACGACTAAAGAAACTCTTGGTCGACTAAAGCCCCGTCCTGTCGACCGATTAATCGACTAAAAGGGCTGTGGGAAAACTATGAAGCATCTCTGTGTATCTGACCCAAACTGCACTCAAAAAACCCACAACTGCACCGGAGCTCGTACGAAAAAACAACAACAATTCATACAGAGACGTACCAGGAAACAGTGCATTTATGTTAGATATAGATTAATCTCATCATTCACTCCAAATCTTTAGCTAATTCGCTCCATATCTTCACTTTTTGCTGTTTTTGTCGTATAGATCCTTTTAATCAAAATAAAATAATTAGTCGATTAATAAAATGTTGGTCGACTAAAACACTAAAAGACTACAGCCCTTCAGTGATGGACAGCCGAGCGGGAAATTATGGATCGTTGGGTTGTGAAATGTGAAACTTTATCCAGAAATGATTTAACATTTATAAAATCATGTTCAGACTTTTTAATACTTTCCAAAGGCCTTAATTTGACCCAGATTTGTTTATGCCACACATGCCCCGTTCTATTTAAGGCTGTAAAGATCATTTTTCCAATTTGTCGACTGGTCAAACGATGATTTCCATTGTATATTTAACTTTTTAAATACATTATCAGCCAAATAAAGATTGAAATATGAGACTGAAGCTTCTAGAGAGAAAATATTTATGAATACAATGTATTATTGATAAAAATCTGGAATAATCTATCTTTTTTGACATTTTGATGTTTAATGTCACAGTCTTTGTTATAAAAGGTGTTTTGACATGTGTTTTAGAGTCTGTATAGTCCATTTAACGATTAGTTAATTATAAATCTTTATAGTTGAGTTTATAAATAGTCGATTAGTCACCATTTGTCATAATTCTATGAATAATAAATACTAAATAAGAACAGGCCTGTCATGATAATAACTCGACTTCTATGACTAATTATATAAACAGAGTAAGTACTTAAGAGTTTTATTCTGTTATTTATTAATTGTAGCTTGTGTTTTTATTATTATTATACATTTAGAAAACTATCCATTGGAGTTTTGACGCTTCTGAGTTTTTGTATCATCCACATCCGAATCAGAATCACTTTTATTTATTTATTTTAAGGGGAAATTCTTTTTGTTACATATGCAACCGACCAGTAGAGACTGTAAAGTATTATAAACAAAATAAGATTTATTTATATATATATATATATATATATATATATAAAATTAAATTACGTAGTTTCAATCATTTATTGTGATATTTTTCTGTTGCAGATATGTCACACGTCAGAATGTGTCACAGATCTATGGAATGTACTAAAACATGGTTTAAACCTGGCCAGAGGGGACCTTTTAACGTGACGTGGTACAGGAGAAATTCCACTGTTGCAATGGAAAGTTCCAGAACAGGAAACAGAAAATACACAATAAATAAATCAAGATGAATAACTATTGAGAACACACTTCAGTCCAACACAACACGAGCAGAGCCAAAGTACAAGACACTGTCCTGTACAATAAGTGTCTGACAGAGAACAGATGGATAATAACAACAACTGTCCTGTTTTCACACCACGAACGCTCCAATAACGTTCACAGATCAAAACCAGGTCTGGGACTGGACTACGTCAGGTCTAAATCAGCTTCTAAACCATGACTAAACCTTTGTAAATGCACCGAGTACAAGACGATAACATTTACAGTCCTTTGTCCACTCTCTGCAGATCAAAACCAGGTCCATAACCGATCAGTTTCTAAAGAACTGAAAGAAGTCTAAAGAACTTTTATCCTTTTGATGAAGATAAATTTGTAGTCTTTTGGGGAAGGAAATCAATCAGTCACTGGCCTTCATTTACAGACCCCTTTACAACAATCAACGTGACCAAAGTGCAAATGTAAAATGTAAAATAACATTCTAAATAGTTTCGGGCGGCACTTAACGAGTCTTAGACGAGAGTCAAGCGCTTACTTCTATTGTACCTTGAGATTTAAAAACATTTTACCCAAATAAAAGCCAGAAATATGCTCTGACTGAAGACTGGTAGATGTAGAATATTTATAATAAGCTGTATAATTTATAAGGCTGCAACTAACAATTATTTTGGTGATCGATTAGTCCAGCGATTATTCCTTCGATTAATCCATTAGTTGTTTAAAACGCTAAAGACCCGTCAGTATGAGAATTGTACTCAGTTTTACCCAGACAAAGCTGAAGTGAAGATATTTATAGATGAACAAGTGTTTTAAACAAAAACACACAGATGACATGTTTCCTGTGTGTTTGTGTCATTCCTGCTCCGTCTAAGTCATAAACCTCTTCTTTCAGCTCATACAATGTTTAAGAGTTTGTATCGACCAGTTAACGATTACTTCATTTAATTTGTTGACAACCATTTCTATAATCAATTAGTTGCAATTAATCGATTAACTTGTTGCAGCCCTAATTTTTTTTATAATAAAGTGTATTATTAATAAAAAATAAAAGTTTCATTTGTATTCAATAATGTCACAGTCTTTTTTTTTTTTTTTTTTAGGCTGTATGGTCCAGAAAACAATAAGATTTGTCAATTCTAATGTTAAATGAACTGGGGCTTGTGACATTTTAAAATAGCTATAACTTCAAAATCATTTCAGTAGTCGACAGGTAAAATTATTATTGCTATTAAATATAGAGACCTTTTATATACACTGACATACTGTGACTGATTTCTAGATAAATGTCCAACTGAAGTGTATTTTTGATGAAAATCAGAAATACTTATATTATACTTATAATTCAACATTGCCATAGTGTTTGTTATGAAAAGTGTCCTGTCATGTGCTTTGGAGTCTATATTTATTATAATTATCAAAATGTGATCTCTCTTTTTTGATAAATAATCGCAGCCCTAAACAGATTATTGTTCATTCTGTTGTTAATCATATTCAAAGTGGGGCTAGTGACATTTAAATGGTTAGTAACTTAAATAGTCCTGAATAATGACAGTGGGTTAAAGTCTGGCCAGTTCCTCCTTCACGTCAGGCGTTGTCCTGTCACTACTTCAGCTTTTACCCTAGTATTTCTTCAGTGCACACGTAAAACACTAAAGTTAGCGCTTAACAATCGTTGCTAAATCTCGAAAAATGTCATAATTTCTTTAGAATGTCACCGTTTTGAAAGAATAACGCAAGTTCCTATTGGGTTAACACGGGAGCCATCAGTCTTTCACATCCGGTATGCAACACACATTCACTACTACTTGACAAGACGGAGAAAATCAACTCCGAAAGCACATAATCGCTCAAAAATACGTCAAATAATCGACTTTGGCGGCTCGGCGGCTCGTTTTCACGCCGTTTGGGCTCCAGGTGCGCTCAGAAAACAGGTTTTGAAAGCAACCTGCTGGCAATAAATCACTTTGGTCTCACGGCACGTCACCTCCTGCGCTCCCAAATCGGGCCAAAATGCGAGTTTATTCGCGTGGATGTCCGTGTCAGCGGCGAAAACCCGCCAGAGGAGCGTCCAAACGAGCCCAAAACGTCGGAAAACCAGGCGACTTTCAAAAGGTGATTTATTTATTAGTAGTCAACTTCCCAACCCCCCACCCTTGGCCCGTACAAGTGAACAACAACAATGGTAGCGGACAAGTTTAACCAGTTTTCTGCCAATTTGTTTCCGTATCAAGACGTGCCGAAAGGGTTCAACTTACCCCCAGAATCCGCACGGACAGCGGGGAGGAAGCGAGGAGGTTTTGCTGCGTTCGCTGGTGTCGCCCATGACTTGCGCGTCCGACACTCGGCGTGAGCCCGTCAGGAAATCGCGAGGCTTCGTCTGCGGCCTGCTGGAGGGGGGGCTCCTTTTCAGCGACAAAAACGATCCCGCATCCGAGCTGTACGGAGAGACAAAGCGACGAAAGGGTTCAGGCTCCCGGGAGAGACTAGAAAGAGGCGGCGGGATCGAGTGGAAGAGCCACAAAAAGCGTCAAAAGGGGAGAAAAAGGGGGAAAAGAATTGAACGCCGCTGCTCCGCTGCTCAATGCAATCAGCTGGACGTTGGGACGTTTCGACCGTTGGGGGGAAATCCGGGGGGCGACGTGGGAGTTTGCCGTCGAAAAACGCTTCAAAATCGCGCAGATATCCGTCAAAAGTGAAGAAAACAAAACAAATTCGGCGTTAAAGGCAAGGCAGAGTCGGATTAGAGGTGAAAAAAGCTACAAAAGCGAAGGACGTCCCCCTCTGAAGGCCCGGGCCACCCCCATTTTACACGTCAATGAGCTCGGCCCGGAAACGCGTCCATCAAACTAATGTCAATATTGGACGGCGAAAATAATGCACAATTTAACGAAAACGAGAGAAAGGGGAGAGTTTTACCTCGTCTTTCGCCGTTCAGTGTGCCGAATGTGCGGTTAGGAGCGGCAAAAGTGTGGAAATCGGGCCGAGAAGGGGGCAGGAAGGCCGCAGGGAGGGCTCGCCCGGATCATTAGTGTTTAATCCCCTCAGCCCTGATAAGACAAGGCTTTTAAAAGTAAACATTCGCGCAGGCAGCACTTCGAAAAGCGCTTTGTTCCAGTGCAGTAGCTGTGCTTTCGAGTCAAAATCTGAGCCAGTTTGAGTGACTGTAGTTTGTGCAAGTTGTTTTGGAGGAGACCACGTTTGCCCAGGAACTTTAGGCCCGTAATCTACACCTAGGATTTCACAATATTACATCTGTTATTTCAGAAATATAATCCTAACCCCGAATTATACATAGAAATAAACAAATAATAATAATAACAAAAAAAAAAAAAAAAAACAACAGCAGTAAAGCAATG